>JADRCD010213633.1:11753-39976 GCA_019843815.1 Montemys delectorum
TACAGAGGACCTAGCACAGACCCATGCAGGTTCCATGGTTGCTGCTTCAGTGTCTGTGAGCCCCCATGGGCCCTGCTTAATTGATTTTGTGAGCTTTGTAATTATATTTGTTTTAGATATTTTCCCAAATGAAATGTAGGAGAAAACATTATGAAACAAAGAACTAAGGACAAATCTAAAAATATGGATTATTAATTTGTTTTAAAGACAGTTCATGTACATTTATGTATTTATTTATTAGAGATAGGATCTCATGTATCTCAAGCTGGCCTTGAAAATTCTATGCATCAAAAGATGTCCTTAAACTCTAAATTCTCCTGTTCCACTGTGATTAATTTTTATTAACAATAGTAATAACTATTATTATTGTTATTATTAATTTTTGGTGGTATTCAAGATTGAACCCAGAGCCATATATACACTATGCAACTGCTCTCCTATTTGTCCTGTATTTGGACAAAATTTAAAGCTATCATTGGGCAAAGCCTACTAGGCTTTCTGCAGTGATGACAGAGTGAAATAAAGATGTATTATGAGTAGTTCACAGTAGAACATTTCTGGTTATCTTGAAAGTAATATACTAAGGGCAGGATTTTTGGTTCCTTGAGAATATGCATATGGAGCATATGCTCCTTCTAACACATGCAGACATGGCTGTGTGAAAAATTACATAACTCAAAATCTACCATAAATGTACCTGACTACCTGTCTCCATGCACTCTTGCTGAATTGAAGTGATTATACGGGGAAATTTACTGAGAGCATAGTGCATATTGAAGAGAAAGTCGTACAGTCTCTTTAATTGTCACAGAATATAAGTACTTTTATTATTCTTGTTTTTCAATGAGCAATAGAGGCTGAGGGAAGACAGTCTACTGGACGAGCCGGGAAGTGGAGGCACTACCCAGTGTTAAAATCCTGACTCATTGCCTAGCAATTTGTTTTAAGAATTCTCTTACACTTTGTCCAGCAGTTAAATTAAAAACCTTAATTTAGATAAAGGTCTTTACATTTCCCTATGAGTCTCTAAGTCTGCTCCTGTGTCATCTAGTTCCTTCTCTTATATGTGATGGTGGAATACTTACTAAGTTCAGTCAAAGGAGTTTAAAATTCTTTTTGTCTATTGTTTTGCACAGACTTATGCTCTGATCCACTGGCTGGTGACATTGCTATTGAGCAGCAAACTCCCTTGGTACAGCTAGGGCAATAACCTTGTCACATGTGTCATCCCTTTCAGTATAATGGTGACAAATGGTATAGAAATAAGAATTTGGACCAGCATATATGTACCCAAATAGGAAGACGGTTGAATAAATTTTGCTGTTTTCTAGTGAATATTTAAACCATGAAATATTATTACATGTATTTCAAACCTTATAAATTTGATGCAAATTCACATATGTCACATTGATTCAATATTAGTGTTGTTATGAAATAAGGTAAAAGTCAGATGTTTATGTAAACAACAAAAGTACCCAGGTAAGACATTAATACTGAACTGAGAACTTACCAATTTTAGGTAATATAAAACACTGCTTTGAGTTGCCAGATAACATATGGAAGACAGATAGTTTTATTGGGTTGTATGTGTGTGCTTATGAAAACTTGTTTTTTTAAATTGAAAACAGATCATTTTTATGCAATATATTCTGTTTACAATATTCCCTCCCTCTACTCTTCCCACTTCCTCCCCACTGCATCTCCCATCTGGATCCACACTCTTTCCGTCTCATTAGAAAACAAACACATATAAGGAATAATAATAAAATAATGTAACATAAATAGAAAACAAACAAATTGGAATATGACAAAACAATCAAATAAGAGAAAGAGCCAAAGAAAAAAAAGCACATGGATGCAGATATGCACACATCTACACACTCAGGAATCCTCTGAAAACACAAAACTTGAAGCCATAGTAAGAATCTGTAAACTAGAAGAACACAAACAAACAAAACCCCAAACTCCCTGACTTTACATTGAAAGACAAACAAACAAACAAACAACAAACAAACAACAAACAAACCAAAAGATGCTGTTGTGTTCATTTTGGGCCAGCCATTTACTGCTGGGCACAGGGACCACCTTTACAGACTGGTTTGTTTCCCCAGTGTGATTCCCTTATAGAAAAAGAACGTTCCATTTTAAGTGTCTATCAGTTGAGGTAGCTTCTTGCTTAGGGATAGGGGTGTGTGTATGTCCCCTTTCAACTTCAGGGCTCTAGATGGCCTGTGCAGGTGCTGTGCACGAAGCCCCTGTCCCTTTAAGTTCATATGCGTGCCAGCCTGATGTGGTGAGAAGACTGTGACATTTTTGGTGTCCTCTATCCCCTCTGGCTCTTCTTCTCTTTCTGCTCACTCTTTCTCAGAGTTCCCTGAGCCCTGATGGGAGAGATTTGATGGAAACATCCTTTATAGGGCTAAGAATTGCAGGGTCTCTCATTTTTCTACAAAGTGTCTGGCTGTGTGTCTCTGCATGTGTTCCCAATAGGTGCTTCAAGAAGCAGGTTCTCTGATGATGGCTGAGCAAGGCATGGATCTATGAGTAGAGCAGAACATCATTAGGTGTCACTTTGTTGCTACATTTCTTAACAGTAGAGTTTGTTTTTCATCTAGGTCCCTGGCCTATACAGTATCAGGTTCTTGGCCACCTAAGCAGCATGGAGCACGGGTTCCATCTCATGGGGTGGACCTTCACTCAAAGCAGGGATTGGTTGGTTACTCCCACAAGCTTTAGGCCACTATTGCACCAGGGCATCTTACATGTTGTTCACCATTGTGGATCAAGGGTTTGGAGCTGCATTGATATTTACCTCTCTCCTTTGATAATGTGCAGCATAATGTGTTTCTAGGGGTAGCATAAATACCATTCTCTAGGAGTGAAGGCTCTAAGTAGACCCAGCTCCATGTTCAATGAGTTGTATAGGTGTTGGTGTCAGCAATAGTCTTAGCATCAGTTTGTATCGAGCCACCAATAGCCTTTTCAGTAACTGGCTTGTTTGAGGGGTTTTCTATGAGATCCCTTTTTGCTGTTATTTTGAGACTTTGGTCTCACTGTGTTTCTCTGACTGGCCTGGACTCACTTTGTAGACTCAGACTCCAAGAGATCCCCCTAACTCTGCTCCTGCCTCTGGTGTGCTGATTTCAGCCCAGCTTACACTCAGATTTTAATAGAAAGTAGCATCACACTGAAGACAAGACTTACAATTAAGCCACTGTGTAATATTTAAAGAACAATTCTGAGTTAGATTTGGAATATATGTAAACCATCATAAAAGAACCTAAGTGGTAATATTTGTGAGTGGTAAAATTGGCTAGCACAAAGGGAAACAAATAATGAATGAAGGTTATTGTCTGCTACCAGTGTGACGTATGTATTATTAGCATTTGAATATTTTGGAGTAATTTAATAACTTTCTACAACTTCTGTTTTTTATTTCTTTTTTTTTTTCTTGACAGGGTTTCTCTGTGTAGCCCTGGCTGTCCTGGACCTCACTCTGTAGACCAGGCTGGCCTTGAACTCAGAAATCCGCCTGCCTCTGCCTCCCAAGTGCTGGGATTAAAGGTGTGCTCCACCACCACCAGGCTTTCTACAACTTCTTAAGCCATGTATTTTCTTCAAACCCTTGCCTTGTTAATTATTTTTCTGTATAAAATTAACAGATTAAAGAAAAATATCCTGTTTTTATAAAGCAATTGTCATCTTATGACTATATGCCTGGAAGATTAAAACTTTCTATTCATAAACATATATATTCTCATATACATATAGAATTACACATTTATATACATATACACTCTCACACTCATGCACATACACACATATAAACATGTGCATATACACAGGAACATACCCACTCACACCCACACATACTCACACACATACACACTTATACAGGTATATACAGACATGTAAACTCATACACATATAAACTCAAGTACACACATATACTTGCACACACATATATGATCAATGCATACTTACATATACATACACATATATACACAACTGCATACATATACATATACATAATACACTCACATTCACATGCACACATGCATACATATACCCACACACATGCACAAGCACACACAAATATGGCCATCCATGAATTTTCAGATAACCAGATTAGCTTCCTAAACAACCAATTCAAGCATGTATCAGTTGGCTGAACAATTTTGAAAGAAGAGCACTTTTTTTATTATTAGACATTTTTATTAGATATTTTCTTTATTTACATGTAAATTTCTCCTTTCCCAGGTTCCCCTCCCCATGCCTGCCACCCCACCCTCTCCCACTTATTGGCCCTGGCATTCCCCTACACTGGAGCACAGAACGAGAGAAGAGCACTTTTGTTGATTTGTATTTTCTACAGTTATATTGTAATCTCCAAATAGGTGAATATTTAACACTTTACAGGGAGCCTTTCTAGCCTCAGATTAATGTCTGCATGGAGATACAGAGAAGAACTTTGTATTCACCTACAAGTAGTTATTTCTTCTTGGATGTAACATATCTTGTAAAGTCAGCATTAGGTATGCATATACACAACCACATATATATGTATTCTTTTATATGCATTCTTTGATCCACAAACCACTCTATAACTCATTTCTCTCTTTCTAGGATTAACTCTGAATGCCACAGTGCAGAGCAACGTATTAACAAACTTGCCCTCTTTGCAGCCCCTTAGGACGAACAACAATATGAACTAACTAGTACCCTCAGAGCTCCCAGGGACCCAACTACCAACCAAGGGCTATACATGATGGGACTGATTGTTTTGGCAGCATGTGTATAGTAGAGGATTGCAAATTTGATCATCAATAGGAGGAATGGACCTCGGCCTTGTGAAGGTTTTGTGCCCCAGTGTAGGGGAATGCCAGGGCCAATGAGTGGGAGATGGTGGGGTGGCAGGCATGGGGAGGGGGGAGGCAACAGGGGTTTGTTCTTGTTATTTTTGTTCGTTTGTTTGTTTGTTTTTTGGAGGGGCAACTGGGGAAGGAGAAATTTACATGTAAATAAAGAAAATATCGAATTAAAAAACATATATACAATGGGATGAAAAGAGGTTAAAAAAAGAGTATTATAAAAGTTGTTTGATATAAAATAACAATCAATTTAACAATCTTATGTAGATGCTTGTCTCTTATACAGTATGTATGAAAATACATACGTTTTTGTCAATATAAATTTTAAATAACTCCAAATATATTAACTGTATATTTCAAAATAATACATCACTACTAGTATTTTCTTAAATGAACATAAATATATGTAAAAAATGAAAAACAAAAACAAAAAACAAATTTGCCCTCGTCTGTCTTCTGTTAAAGACATCCCAAGATGGTTTCCTTTCAGCTTGAGGATCAGTTGTCTTCCAGGGCCAGATTTCCTTCTCAACATAGTAGCTAATTATTCACTAGTTTTCCATACAATACATACACTGTAAATTCCTCTCTTAGTTTTTATGATTTGTATATTGGGTGCTGGGGGTTGAATTTAAGGTCTTGTGCGTACTGAGAAACACTCTGTCATTGAACTACACCCCTAGGCATGCTTTGCATGCTGGGAGACACTGTTACTGAGCTACACCCCAGGCATACATTGCATGCTGGGAGACACTGTCACTGAGCTACACCCCCAGGCATGCATGCTGGAAGTCACTCTGTCACTGAGCTACACCCCCAGGTATGCATGCTGGGAAACACTTTCACTTAAGCTACACCCCCAGGTGTTCTCTTGGTTTTTTTTTCCCCCTCTCCTTTGCAGATTTTGATAGATATTAAGGGTTGTGAGGATTCGATATAAAGGAACAGTGATTGATTTGCTGCTATGTGGCCAATGAACTTTTTGTGCCAATCTTAAGATGAATTCCAAAGGCTCTGTTGATATCCAGGGGTCTTATACAGACAAATGTCCCCATTCTTTCAATGAGCTCAGAAAGGAAGAAAGTCTCTTGCTCACAGGAACCGCTTTCACATTCTGGTTTGATTCAAGGTAAATACAAAATCTTGAAGAGGAATGGACTCATTGTTTTCCCTCATGTAATATCCCCAAACTCATTTCTCAAAATCAAACTTAGCTAAATCTTGGATTGTTAAGAATTCAAGGCTGGGATTTTAAGTGTGAACTTGAAAGCTGGCTTCTCTGATGATTAAAAGAAGGGCCACATACTTTGACACATAACTTGCTAGAGGACCGGAGTGAATTTGTCTCAACACAAATGGATGTATTCACAACAGGCATACAAATGGCCATCTCCTAGTCAAGACGTCCAGAAGGCCACCCCTACCCCCAAGCTTAGCGACAACGAACCATCAAAATGACATAAGCCCCAAGTCTATGTAGGTAAAATATGCCCCCTTTAACTCCCTTCTTGATATCTCCATCCAGGAGCCCCATGGTTCCTGTCAGTCATGCTCATCCCACCTCCCCTCTCCAACTCCTCTCACGTACACTTCCTAGTCCATCTTTCTGCAAGCCCTCACATATAAGTTTTCTAGAACAAACAGATAGTGTTGCCATACATTTAGTACTGAATAGCATAACTCAACAGAATTCTGTGTTTATCATGGATAATACATTAAGAGATTGCAAACCTGGGGGAATTCTTATAAAGCCAAATAGACATAGTCTATTAAGTCTACTCTCTCAAGGAAAATTAAGTTAGTTTATCCTCAAGTACAAAGCATCAATGTACTGCTTGTAATCCAAAGCTTGTCCTACATTTCTCTGGTAATTGGGGAACTCATCATTGTCTGATTCTTACTCAAAAAAGAAAAGAATTAAACCTCTTTAGGAAGTAGAATAACCAGGTATTAGTTTACTTTGGGAGCTAGGACAGAGAAAGAGAGCAAGAAAGGGGGAGGGAGAGGGAGAAGGGAAGAGAGGGGAGGGTAAGAGGAGGGGAAAAAGAGAGAGAGAGGGAAAGGGAGAGGGAGAGGGAGAGGGAGAGGGAGAGGGAGAGGGAGAGAGAGAGAGAGAGAGAGAGAGAGAGAGAGACACAGAGAAGATTTCTCTGGAGTATCACAAAACTCTCATCTACATCTCAAAAGGATTTTAAACAATTCAAAGAATAAGGACAGTACTGCTGACATATTCTCTAAAATACATACCTCAAGAAAAGGAGAGAGAAATATGTTCCAATATGTTCAATTGAGAGGGTGAAGCTGTAACTTAAACTTCCATCTGTCTTTTGATTTTGTGGGAAAATCCTAGAGAGTCTCTTAACTAGGTAATTCAAAAAAATGAGTCTCATTCGCTAAGACCTTGGGTGAATCTACTAAAGAGAGGTGTGAGCCTGACCATCTAGAGGTGTTTTCTCCAAAGGCATCTCAGTAGATGAAATGTAAACTGCATACTGTTGCAAGCTGTGAACTGAGCAGCCATCAGGCACTGGAACAGGATACTGGGGTTATGGGATCACAGACCTGCAAAAGCAGGTCCTGCAATCCTTTCCTGGCTTCCTTCTGTTCTGACGTTAGACTTGTTTTCAAAACAACAACCAACAAAACAGTAAGGACAATCTTAATAACTATTTGGATCTCATGTGTTCTGGAGACCAGTAGATTCAATATTTTTCTTTTGGGGTCCATTATACAGTTAGATTCTCTGGCACGCTATATGTTAGCAGTTCGTAACCTGTGGGTTGTGACCTCCTTGGGGGAGTCACGTATCAGATATCCTGCATGTCATATATTTACATTATGATTTGTATCAGCAGCCAAATTACAGTTATGAAGTAACAATGAAATAATTTCATTCTTGAGGGGTCAGCACAACATGAGGAAGTGCATTAAAGAGTCAAACCATTAGGGAAGGTAGAGAGTCACTGCTATAGAGAGAGAGGACTTTTTTCCTTATTTATTTGTTTCTGTGTTTGTTTGTTTATCCACTTTACTTCCTGCGTCACCATCACTGTCATCCCTTTTTCCTTATACAGTCTGTCTCACCATCCCCTTCTCCTTCTCCTCTGGGAGGATACAGTTCCCCTTCTGGGTATCTCCCCGACGCTGGCACATCAAGCCTCTGCAGTGCTAGGCACATTCTCTCTCACTGATGCCAGGCAAGGCAGCCCTGTTAGGGGAATGGGATCCACAGAAAGGCAATAGCTATAGGGACAGCCTTCTTTCCAGTTGTTGGGGACCCACATGAAGACTGGACTGCACATCTGCTTCATATGTGTGCGGGGCCTCGGTCCAGCCTGTGTATAGGGCCTTGGTCCAGCCTGTGTATTCTCTCTTTTGGTGCCTCAGTTGTGAAAGCCTCCAAGAATCCAGCTTAATTGACTTTGTTGATCTTCCTATCTCCTTCAAGGCCCTCAATTCTTCCATAAGACTAGTCAAGCTCCATCTAATGTTTAGCTGTGGGTTTCTGCATCTATTTCAGTCAGCTGCTGGGTAGAGCCTTTCAGAAGACAGTTTTGCTAGACTTCTGTGTACAAGGATAACAGAGTATCATTAACAGTGTCACGGATTGGTGCTTGCCCATGGGATAGGTCTCCAGTTGGTGGTTGGCCATTCACCCACTTTCTGCTCCATCTTTGTCTCTACATTTCTTGTAAATAGAAAAAATTTTGAGCCAAAGTTTTGTGGGTGGGTTGGTGTCTTTATCCCTTCACTGGGGGTCCTGCCTGGCTACAGGAGGTGGCCACTTCAGTTTCCATTTTTCCACTGCTAGGAGTCTCAGCTAAAGTTACCCCAATAAACTCCTGGGAGATTCCCACATCCCAGGTCTCTGGCAAGTCCTGGAGATGATCCCCAACCCCCCACCCCCACAAGCTGCAGATTTCCGTTCATTCTCCAGGCCCTTTGTTCCTCTCTCCTGTCCACAGCAATCCCCCATTACCATCCTCATCCCCTTTCCCACCAAGTTCCCTCCCTCCCCTTAATTAGGCTTTGTTCTATGGATAATACACTACAATACCATGTCTCATGGATTGTTACATGTTGGTCACAGGTACTTTAGTCGAGAAAGAAGCTCACTAAGATGCTAAGCTTTCATTTTTCCAAGAAGCAGAGGTATTCAGCCTTCCTGGAAGAGACTGATCCTCAGCTAGCTCACTCCAGTTACTTTATTCAAACATTCTACAAGTTTAATTAGGGCTGAAAAAGGTTGCAGCTACCAAAGTTATCTTGCCTGTGAGAACAGACAATCACATAATTCTCAGCCCCTTTTGAACATGGCTAGTGATAATTAAAGGTACAAACTATTGCTTGCCAGGAGTTTCTTAAGACCAAGGTCGGTGCAGCTGCAAGCTCTCATGTAGCACCAAGTGCAGATTCTCTAAACAAACAATATTTCTTCAAGGTTCAAACAGTCTCACAACAATTTCTCAGCCTCTATTAATTGACCCAAACATAGCAAAGTCTTTTCTGAAACATTTCACTTAAAGCCAGATACAAAGGCATGTGTGTGTGTGTGTGTGTGTGTGTGACTACATAGATGTCTTATCATCAAGACAAACAGTTATAAATATGTGCAGATGACTCACATTCTCTTTTAACAGGAGAAAATTATTTATTGTTAGTGTGTGTGTTACTTGGAAGTAGTTTTGAATGCTGAAGGTATGAAATCTGGTTTTATATTTCAAGCACAATGATGCAGATCATTATGCTTTTATTTTGCAGGAAAATGTATGAGTATTTACATTACAGGAGCACAAAAATCTATTTACATTGCTCATTTTTAAGAGAAAAGTGCTTTCCACAAGATAGACTTAAAGTTTCACAGCCTCCACTCACTTATTAACCAAAGTCAGCTGAATCGAGAAGCAATTAGAATAAGATTCTCTTCAGAATTATGAATTTTAAGTGTACTAAGTTCTTTCTGATATTTTCTTAAAACCCAACTAAGTGTGTTGTTTGTTCAGTTGGCAATAAAAAAGCTGGATCTGACCTGCCAGATGTCAGCTTGAAGATAAGGATGTTTTATTGATTTATTTAATTGTCCTCATCTTTCTTAAGTGTTTGCGTTTGTTTCTCTTGTGTTTAGCTCTTTAGCTATATTGAAATTGGCAAAGGAATGGAGAAACTCCAGACTGCATCTAAAAGGATGGCTCTACCTGTCATATTCCCATCTATCATTCCTAACCAGACACTGAGTTGTGGTGCCAAATATGCCTTTGCTCTCCCAGCAGCATCTAAGAGCCAGGATGAGCGTGGCCTGAACTGTTGGTCTTGTTTCAGCCTCTTTAATCATGTCCAGAACTGCAGTGTGCCATGCTTGGCATACTGTGCCTGAGAGGCCACAGGGAATATAATATTTTATTCAATGTAAACATATGTATACACATTTCTGATGACAGAACACAAAGCCATACACAATATCTGTATTGGTATGACTAAGACAGACTAACTTGTGGCTATACCAACAAATAAAGGAAGTAGAAACTCTGATTAAATTAAGGTTGAATGTATAATAGAGCCTTCCCTGTGGTACTTAATCTCTTTGGACTTAAAATTTTATTCACTGTAGAATAACATCAAGATATCATGTTGTACAGATTTGCATATATATATATTGTTTAGCATATGTAAATCATAACATTTCATAAATGCAAGCCAAATGATGAGTTTAAAATTATTTGTAGTATTAACTACTACATGAGGACATCTTGAGGAAAATTTGATTAATAATAACTTTAATTGGTTAGCAATATAAAGGATTTATAGTTTAGTTACTTCCTCAGAGAATCTTAAGGATGAGTCCTTTGATTCTTATCGTATGGCTAACGGCTGGCTATGGCTGGACTGTTCAGTGCTGCACAGAGCTACCCCTACACCATAGTATTTTTCTTCCTGCTTTCTTTCACTCCACTGAATACCATTTATCATAAAGGATGTGGAAGGTATGCACTTTCACAATAATACTAGATTTCCTTTCTGCCTTAGTTACTCCTTGAGCCCTTAGACACATCTTGGAGCCTAATAAGCACAGGTCTTTTGGGCTTCTGCTCCTGCCTATGGTCTAACCTAGTGCAAAGCTGAAAGTTACCTGTGAAAGAACAACTGGCATCCTTTATTCTCCACTGGCCATGTTGGATTGTTTTATCCTCTGTCATGAGTAAATACCTCGAAATTGAAAGTTCCAGTAATTTCCTCCTTGTCATTGTATCATAATGTTCTATCAGACTATGTTTTAGAAATTAGTTTTCTTTTCATCTCATCTCTGATGCTTTCTTTTGTCCACTTAGTCTTCACTGCTGCGAACGTCCATCTTCATTAGTCAAGTTTATCTTATCTGCTCCAGACAGTCTCACTGTATCAACTGGGAACAAACAGAAGCAAACAAATAAAGACATTTTTGTAACCGTTCCTCTACTGATAGCAGCATTATAAAGCCAAGAAAATCGACACAGAAAGAAAGACAAGAGGATCCCTGCTGTCTCTGCTTTATGCCATGGTGTATTTTACAAAAGAAAGACTTTAGTAGAATTCCTACTCTCTTTCCCTTCTTGGTTTAGGTATTACATTTTAGGGAATGGTGCAAGCATTGCTACGAGACAGTCAAGATCCTGAAGGAGGGTGGGACATGTGATTGTATGCCTTAGACAGCACCAGTCTGCAAAGCCAGCATGACTGTTGTGAAATCAGATCTGATCTGCTGAGCCCTCCGGACCACTGCCTAATACAGAAACTCTTTTCACATTTGATACTACATTTACACATTAATGTATAATTTTCAATATTTGTTTTCGAGATGTCCTCACCTTTATCAATCTATTGTTTTATTTTTCAGTAATGAAGCTGGAGTGGAAGTGAAAACCAGTCTGCTGAAAAGTTTTGGAATGCCATTGCTAGCTGCTTGCTAGACTTAACTCACGCTTTTTCAGAAGGAGTGCTCTGTTGATGATCTTAGTCCAGCAGAAGCACCTGAAAGGTTTGCTGCAGCCACATAGCATTACCATACTTTACAAAACCCAGAGCAAGATCATAGCCCTTTAGTTTCTTGCATTGCTGTTCAAGCCTATAATGCCTTCTATTAAGTTGACAGCGATACTGATGTCCCCCTATATCTAACAGTCAAATAAAGAAGAATTATAGCTGAATTCAAGAATGACTGTGACTATTTTTTCCAATGACAGTTTGTTTAGTGCATAAGTTACTAACTGAATCGGGTTTCATTATTTTTCAAATAGAATTTGTGCCTCACAGAATACAGATAGTTCAAGATCCATGAGTGAAACTGTACACATGAGAAAGGTGGTCCTTTTCATAATACATTCTGCCCCCTAAACTGTTAGGGTTCTGATATGCTACACAGACTGTGTCCCAGGGATAACCTAAGGGTGATGATCATTATTATGCTAGGATATCTTGAATAGACATGTTTTTGCTTATGGCTACATGATTCTTAAGAAAGCCACTTCTAGGTCATGCTCCCACAAAGTAAACACACACTGTGATGGCCGTCCCAGGAGCCTAGCAGGGCCACAGTTGCTTCCCGTTCTGAGTATGCTCCATTCATCCCCTAGTTGTCATTCCAGTAGTTTATCTTAGTGCCGTCTATTAATTTCCACCTTTTGTCCATCAGGGATGAAAGGCCAAGACAACAGCCATTCAGGCTCCTCAGCACTTCTCAGCAGTAAACTTCAGGGAGCAGTGGAGACTTTGCAAAGTCTTATTTTTTTTTGGATGTGTTTTCTTTTTTTTTTTTTTTTCCTTTTTTTTTCTTTTTTTTTTATTAGATATTTTCTTCATTTACATGTAAATTTTCCCTTTCCCAGGTTCCCCTCCAAAAAACAAACAAACAAACAAACAAAAACAACAAGAACAAACTCCTTTTGCCTCCCCCCTCCCCATGCCTGCCACCCCACCCTGTCCCACTTATTGGCCCTGGCATTCCCCTACACTGGGGCACAGAACCTTCACAAGGCCGAGGTCCTTCCCTTGGCATGTTGTTCACACTTCCTGAGAACTAGATATCAACTACTGCTTCTTCCTCCCACTGCTTCGTTAGTCCAGCCGTACCATTCAAGGGAGGTTCCTAGAGCTCCATTATGAACCATCATTTGGTACCTAGATGTAGAATATTTAATAATAAACCACGTTGTGGGGTTGTTACCTACCTCAATGGTTTATGTTCCCAAATGAAAGGCACACACACACACACACACACACACACACACACACACACACACAGCCTTTATATTTTAATGTGCCTTAATCATCACAGTAGCTGGGCACCTGCCTAGCCTCCACACTGCTAGACTCTATCTTCCACCGATAATCCCAAGCAACTGCTTACTAATTTCTACATTCCATGTTGGCTTGTCCTCATTCCTAGTTGAGCAGCCTCTGGGCCTTGTCCTCTTGGCCTACTTACATGGTGGCTTTGCTCCTCTCTCCAGTCTACACCTCAGGCATGGTGTCTCTCTCCTTCCTCCTTCTCCGAGGTCTCCAGCCAGGTAAAACTAAACCTCTCCCCTCTCTCTCCTCCCTATTGGCTGCTGGCATGTCCATTTATAAATCAGAATTAACTGGGGGTAGGCTCCCAGATGTTATGTTCAGACCCTTTTGTGCAATTGTGCTAATTTGGGGGACACAAATTTTCATTAGAACACAAGCAGCTATATCTGGAAATATAACCTTTTAGTTTTCTCTGCTGGTATTAGAAGTGCAAAGAAGTCTTGGTAAAGATCTCTGCTCATCTCTCTTCCTCAAACAACTACATCATCACCACAAACCACACAATAGGTCTTAGCACTCGAGTGTTGTTATTAGCTTAACACAACGAGTCTTGTTAGGAACCAGTTACCACAAATTGTTAAGGTGACTTAATTTGACTTAACCTTCATAATAAATGATTTTGTGAGGCAGATAATATCATTATCTATGTTTTATGTTTACAAAAGTAGGCATATCCAAATGGACAAATCAAGCCAGTAAATGGATGGGTAGTAGCCAGGTAAATTGACTCTAACACTAAAACACTTAAGTTTCACTTATTCATTAATTCACTCATTCATTCAATTGTTAGACATACTCCTCAGATCAAGTACGATTGTCATCGATTTGGGTAAATCCCTTCTAGTATTGAATTATTAATTTGTGACTTATTTTATAATATTTTCAATAATATTGTTCCCTTAAAGAGGGCAAATATTCTTATGTCTAATGTTTATACATATTTTGAAGATTTTTGTATAAATATTTAATAATATAAATTATATTGCTTGCTTACATTGATTCCAGTATAGCTATACCCAGTTTTATTCCTGGCAGAAACTCAACAACTGTAAAGACAACTTTTAATATGCAAAAGTTAATTGGGTGTGGTATCCTATATATGCTAGGGGTTCAAAGACTTGTGTTACTTGTTTTATGTTGGGACAAAATAACTGACATTAATAATTTAAGAGGAGGAATGGCTTGTGGCTTCTGATATTTCAGCCCATAGCTTCATTGATTCTAGTCTGTGGTGGGCAGAACATCACCGTGACTGGAGTGTGTAGAACTGAGACTATCTGTTCACTTCATGAGGATGAGGAAGAACAGAGATAGGAAGAGAGAAGTTACTGTAAAGACATGACTTCCACTGTACTAGGATTTATCTCCTAAAATGTCCAGAACCTCTCAAAATAGCGGCATCAGCTGAGAACCGAGCATTTAATACATGAGTCCATTGGGGGGCATTTCATATTCAACACATACATGTTTTATACATTTCATTGTCAAGCAAACATTATTAGATTCATTTATTGGTAAAATCCTTGAAGTCTTTTTTTTTTAAATGGAAACATCAAATTAATGGACACTAAATGTATCATGAAGCCTTTTTCTTCTTGTACTATGTCTAAAGAGTCACATGTTCAGATGAACATCATATTCTAATGTGTTTGTTCAGCATCTCGGCAAAGATGAGAGTGTTACTAGTGCGAAGGCAGGAAGGGAAGAATGTGAAGCATGGAGAACCAGATGCTTAAAGGCTCACAGTATGGAATTTGCTGTCTGAAGGAGGTTGGAGTACAGTAGGTGTTTCTGAAGAGGAAAGAGGTGAAGCAGTTAGTATAGAACAGACAACTCTGAAGCTGTGTTACATCTCAATTTGGGTTTTCTAGAAGCCCACTATAAGATATCCCTTTAATGCAGCTAGTTGTTTCAGTGGTGAGTACCAGAACACTGCTCAGAGAGTGGGGAAGAAACAAATACAGGGTCTGTCATCCAGCCACTCAGCAAAATAGGCAAGAGGAGTACCTTCCACCAAGGAAACTGGGATACAAATCTTAATGAATGAACATGTGTTAGAATTAGTTCAACTCTGAGAAAAAAATGGTGGTCATTAGTCTACAGTTTGAGTACTAATCTTCACTGGCCACAAATTTCACTTGTGGGGCTTTTAAACAAACAACTGAACCAACAAACAAACACCATTTCACTTGGCAAATTCAGTAGAACTCATTTTTTACTATGGAATTGTTTTTAAGGGGAACAGGAGAGTCTGTTGAACTGTAGTGTTCATTCTACAGACTATCTAAAGTAAAGAACATAATGAAAGAGACAAGTGAGTGTTTGTACCAAGGGGCTATTCTCACTTTAGTATCCTGGACAGGCAGAAAATCCTGCAGGTAGCAAATGGAACAAAAATCTTCTCTTAAGTAGACTTCTGTGGATTTGAAAGTATCTTCTATTAGAAATGAAATCAGCCAGTGAAGGGATAACTCTGATAGGAAAGGAAGCTTGTTTTGTTTACATTAAGTCCAGGGGATTTAGATTATAACCTAAGAAAATATTTTTCAATTTGTTTGAGACGTTACATTTGGAAGTTTTTCCTTCATCTGAGGTATACTATAAAATTAACTATTATATTGCCTTCATTTTGACGCTCAATTTGTTTGAGTGGAATCACATTTTCTTTACTGTATATTTAATGAGTGTATGTTGATACTTTTTAAATGAGGGTTTTATAATGTGCTTTTAAAAAATGTTTGTGCAATTTCTCAGCATCACTTAAGCACCTGAGCCTAGATTTTTCAGTGGCTCAAAACTCTAAAGGTAAATTAAAAAAATACTACTCAATAAGCAGACTAAAACTTCACTAATAATGAAATAAAAACATGAAATAAATAAAGACAAACTTTTCCAGGGACCTACAGATCGCAGTTAAAAAATATGAGTGAATCTTTACTCTAAGAATAATAAGAGACTCAAGCTAGCGGAAGAAAGGCACCCTTGTCTTGCCAGAGTATGAAGCCAGGGCATGTACTCTGTATGAAGTACAGGGAAGAGTTCATGTACTATAGATAGAAAAGCAGATGGTTCCTCAGAGGCTTGGGGAGTCTTTCCAATTTCGAATTGAGTTAAATAATTTAAGTATTAGTCCAGAAGTATTTGCCAATTCTGCTTTTGGTTTCAGTTCAGTATTTATCTGAATAAATATTAGATAAGAGGAACATAAATTATGGGGAAGATAAAATGAATAGGTTTTGTTTTCTAATAAATATATTTCATAAAAAAATTGTTTCTTAAGGCATTTCACATTAGAGAATAATATCCCTAGGGGACTTCAGGGAGGATGCCGAGGATGAGACGTCTGATGTTGAAGCACCAGGGTCTTACTACAGATTCCTATGCCATACATTGTTTGCAGCATTGGGACTGGGAGAAGGTGGAGAACATAGAAGCAAATCCATGAAGCCTGTTTTCAGCCAGAGTAGCCAGTTGTTGACCTTCAAAGGATAATGTGGAGAATGAATGAGCCCAGTGTTGATCTCAGGCTTCCATTCACAAGTGCACAACTACACATCTTCACATCATAGTCTATTTTCCTGGACATTCAGTGTGTGTTGCATGTGCATGTGGGGGTGGGTATGGTATGTATGTGTGTATAATAATAAATAACAAACAAAAAAATACTTTATATGAGACCATGTCTGAATTATCTCAATTGGCTCTGAGATGATAAACACATCAAATAGGTCCAAAAGAATTTGGAAGAATTCACAAGCCAGAAGCCAGAGTTTGTCAATTGTAATACGCTAAATGGTAATGTCAGGGGAGTAAACAGAAACAAAAACAAAAACAAAAGTCTATTTCCAAGACTGTATCCTGCACAAAATTAAGGATGTTTTCCAAAGAGGGAGAAAATTGAAATAAGCCTTCCTCTGAATTTTCAATCCTATCACTGGCCATAGATTTTATCCCATTATTAATTGTCCCAGTAAGTCCAGAGACTGACTCCTCTACCAGCATGCAGTACTATGGGCCTGGTTTCTCCACTTCTTGCTACAGATTGAGCACCTCTCATTAGCAAGCACCTTTTCATCTTTCCCTGCCTCATGCCCTCTGTGCAGATGTATCACTCTAGTTATTAAATGGAGATGAAAGCCGGAGCCTGTCTATCAGCTGAGACAGCCTTGAGCCTTTTATTTCTCTGGTCAAGAGTTCAAGTCTCCACTTGAGCAATCAGCAGGACATCTTAATGTCAATATCTTGACATTGTACTTTATTCCTCTAGACAAGGCCTGTGTGCAAGATGAAACAATCCTCTGAGAGCTAAGTTCTCCCAGGTTGTCTGGATGGACACTAAACTAGGCAGTAAATCCTCCTCAAATTAATAAAATCTGCTGCAGGGTGATACGTCTCTAGAACTACAGACATAGCTCTCTCTGTCTCTCTCTTTTTTTTAATTACTTTTTCAAGTTCACTTTGATACTCCATCACTACAGAGGAGGTTTTCCAGAGTGTCCTTCAAGCTTCCCTACACACTCATGCTTCACCCTCATGGTGTAGAGGGTGTCTACATCACCCTATTCCCTGAAGCCACGTAAGTCTGGTATGATTTGTTCCCAATTTCAGGACATACTTGATAAGCTACATCCAATAACACATAGAAACTGCCCCCTCTGCTTCAGATCAGCTTATGCCTTTACCTACCTGCTAAGAGAAATCCAGTGTTCTCTCTAAGGTATCAATGAATTCCCAAAGACTACAATTTTTGTTTTAGACTTTCATAGATCAAAATCTCAGCTTTCAGTGTTATAACTCCATTCTTACGTTATAACTTGTCCCTGTGTTCCCAGAGTGTTCCCTGGGGGAGCACAATCTTTTTTTTCTTGAACACATCCCCTTAAGATTTCATGCAACATGGTATACAATAGACTTCACTACAGATTTATGGGAATGGTGAGGGTTGAAAAGAGGAGGCCATTTCTTTGTGTGTAAACTGGCTGACTATTTTGGTTGCGTCACAGAGTTCCCTGTTCTTAGCAAAAACAAACAAACAAACAAACAAACAAAAACAAAACAAAACAAAAACAGATTTGTGGGACCTTGGGGACAAGGGGCTTTCCTACACCTCACATCTTCTTAAATCTATTCCATTGACTAATGGCACCTTAATGTAGATATAAACATTTTAATATGTCTTTCCCACATCTCACTACCATTAAGTGGCATAGGCATTTTCCTCAGTTAAAGTTGACATTCTCACCAGCAATGTGTAAACGTTCTCTTATGTTTGGATCTAGCTTTCTTCTTAGTTCTTTTACTTGCTGCCTTTCTGATGATATAAAGTGAAATTTCATTGTAGATTTAATTTCCATTCTTCTGTTGGCTAGAGAGGTTGAATAATTTTGTATTAATTTGCAGAAGGATGTAGTTAAGTAAAAACCATTACATTTAGTGAATTACATGAGTCACAGAAAAAGAATATTTTTCTCTTTCATTTGTGATCCTATATTTTATATAGACACAAGATAGCATTTATGTGTATATGAAGATAGATGTGAAACTGTCTGGAAGAACAAACAGATGAAGTAGGAGTGAGAAACGGGGAGGGAAAGACAGAGAGAATAAACCCTAAGTACATTGTATATTTGTGTGAAAATGTATCCCCCCAAGTAAACATGAAAATAAAAAGTAACTTCTTTCTTCAGAACTCCACCTAAGAGATGATATCATATGATATCACCTGTCCGAAGATTATATTGTGAAAAGCAGTTACAAGCTTGGTTCAGCCTTTCTCCTTTTGCCTGCCTTTACAGAAAGTGGAAATATCCTGAAAGCTGGGTAAAACGGACCCAGTGGTTCATAGACTTAACTGCTGGGTAGGGCCAGTGATTTCTTTTTTCTTTCTGAACCTTAGATAGGACCTTCTGCTGCTATAGGAGTCAGTCCTGAGGGAAGAAGCTTCCAGA
This sequence comes from Montemys delectorum, assembly GCA_019843815.1. Taxonomy (NCBI): domain Eukaryota; kingdom Metazoa; phylum Chordata; class Mammalia; order Rodentia; family Muridae; genus Montemys; species Montemys delectorum. The sequence goes on from JADRCD010213633.1 coordinate 30,895, forward strand.
GAAGTAGTTTCAGCTCAATTCCTCTGAGCTAAGTGTGTGACATCATCAGTAAGGGATGAGAGGCCTTAGCTTAGATTGGTTTGGGAATTCCTCGGGCACAGTTCTCCACCCCTATCGTGAACAACTAGCACAGGATGTTTCCTATGTCTGCCTCTAGGTTTTGGTTAGATAACATAGGGCTAATGGGAGAAACATTATCAGTCCATTTGTCATAGTCCCATATACATATACGTGGATTTTTAAGTGTACTTATAAAATGTCTCTGAAAATTTCAAGCATCCTTAGTGTAACTTATCCTTCCTATAGTCCTCCCAGTCTTTATTATATTATCCTGACTTCCCATTTTGAATTTATTCACTTTACATCATGCTCACTGCTGCCTTCCCTGTCATTCCCTCCAAAAATTTCCCCCTCCCCCTTCTCTTCTCCTTTGAGCAGGTGGAGGTCCCCTTGGTATCTCTCCAACCTGGACCATCAAGTTTCTGTGGGGCTAGACATATCCTCTCCCACTGAGGTCAGACAAAACAGTCCAGCTAGAAGAACATATCCCATGGACCAGCAACAGCTTTTGGGATAGTCACTGCTCAGGTTGTTTGGGACCCACCCACATGAAGACCAAGCTGCACATCTGTTATGCATGTGTGGGGAGGCCAAGGTCCAACCTGTGCATGTTCTCTGGTTGGTAGTTCAGTCTCTGAGAGCCCCAAGGGTCCAGGTTAGTTGAATCTCTTAGTCTTCCTGTGGAGTTCCTATCCTCTTCAGGGCTTGAAATCCTTTCCCCTATTCTTCTATAAGAGTCCCCAAGTTCCATCCACTGTTTGGCCTTGGGTATCTGCATCCTTCTGAACCAGCTGCTGGGTGGAGTCTCTCAGAGAACAGCCACGCTAGACTCCTGTCTGCATGTATAACAGAGTATTATTGATATGATCAGAGACTGGTACTTGCCTATGGGATATGTCTCAAGTTGGGCCAGTTAATTGGTTGGCCATTCCCTAGTCTCTGCTCCATCCCCTGCCCTTGTGTTTCTTTTAGAGAGCATACATTTTGGGTAGAAAGTTTTGTGGGTAGGTTGTTGTCCCTATTGCTCCACTGGGGGTCCTACATCTTCAAGTTCCTCTTCCTGAGGTGGCCTCTTCAGGTTCCATATCCCTAATGCTATACTTCACAGCTAAGGTCACACCCATTTATTCCTGGGCCCTCTTTTATCCCAGCCTCTGTCTCCTCCTGGAGATGCCCTCCACTTCCCCACCTCTGACATTTGCAAATTTACGTTCATTCTTATATTCATCTGGCCATCTCTCCTGTCCCTCCCCATACCTGATCCTGAACCCCACCTTCTCTCCAGTCCCTCTCCTACCTGATTCCCTCCCTTCCTCTGCATCTTATGACTATTTTATTCCCATTTCTAAGTGAGATTCAAACATCCTCCCTTGTGCCTTCCTTCTTGTTTAGTTTCTTGGGTCTGTGGAACGTAGCATGGGTATCCTGTATTTTATGGCTAATATCTACTTATAAGTAATACATATCATGTATGTCCTTGCAGGATAGGTTACCTCACTCAGGATGATGTTCTCAAGTTCTTTCTATTTGCCTCCAAAATTTGTAATGTCTTTTGTCTTTATAGTATTCCTTAGTGTAAATGTACCACATTTTCTTTATCCATTCTTCAGTTGAGGTACATCTAGATTGTTTTCTTTTTCTGGCTATTATGAATAAAGGGGTGATAAGCATCGTTGGGCAAGTGTCTTTGGGGGATGTTGGAGCATCTTTTGGGTATATGCCAGTGAGTGGTATAGCTGAGTCTTGAGGCTTTCCAGTTCTCTGAGAAGCTGCCAAATTGATTTCCAAAGTGGTTGTACCAGTTCGGACTCCCACCAGCAATGCAGGAGTGTTCCTCTTGCTCCCCATCCTCACCAGGATGTGCTGTCACCTGAGTCTCCCTTCTTAATCCCTCCAGCTGATTTTCTTGCTTCCCCTTCCACAATATCTGTGTCTCACCATTCCTTTCTCTAGAGTCCCTTCTGCTCCTCTTTACAGTCTTAGCTTTTGTGGTTGCTTCAGGTTGTATGTTCACATATAAAATTCATAGCTAGGTTCCATAAACAGGAGAGGACATGTGATCTTTATTTTTCTTAGACTGGGTTACTTCACTCACTGTTGTATTTTACAGTTCTGTTCATTTACATGTAAATTTCATTTTTCTTTGCAGTTGGATAGTATGCCATTGTGTACTGTGCCATGTTTCCACTTACCTTGGACTTCACTTAGGAGTTTATTCTGGTCCTCATTAAATCTACCAAGATCTTTCTTCATGTCTTTTTTAAACACCTTGCATTCTTTGATTATGTTTATACATATTCATTTAAGTTCTGTATGCCAGGGTTCGTTTAAGTAATTCTCATTATAGAATATTTCTGTAGGACTAACGGTCTTAGCAGAGGGTGTTTGTGAATTCTTCTTTCTTTGTTTATATTGCTTGTGTTTTTGCAGTCTGAGCTAGACATATGGAGATCTGAGGATTGGCCCAGCAAGTAGGGTGTTGGCCTGCATGTATGATCCTGGGGTTTGGTCCCCAGCACTGACAATCCAGACACGAGGATGCATGCTTATAATCCTAGCACTTCAAGGAGGAGGTTAGCAAGTCAAGGTCATCCTGGCTACGTTGCAAGTTTGAGGATAGTTTGGGCTATATAAAACCATATTTCAAATTAAAAAATATTAATGTACCAGTTTCTTGTATAGTTAAGAGTCTGATCTGACAAATAAGTTCTTATATCTTAATTAGGAGTAAGAACAGCTATGTCCAATATAGTAAGAAAATAGATCTTCCTGATCCCATACTCATGCTGAAGAAGAAATTATGAGTTCTCTTAAGACTATATCATATTTTTAAATTATGTTTAATTAATTAACTAATTAATTAACTATGTACAGATGAAAAGGGGATATGCAATTTCCATGACACAGGTGTGAAAGTAAGAGGAAAACTTGCGGGCATAGTTTTATTCTTCCATCAAGTACTCTCCAGGAACTTCAAACTCAGACCATGAAGCTTTGCAGAAAGCTCCTCAACCTGCTAAACCATCTGTCTAGCACTATATTGCATACTCAGACATAAAACACACACACACACACACACACACACACAGACACATAGACATATACACACATACACACACACAGACACATACACATAGACACATATGCACACACACATACACACACAGACACAGACACACATGCACACACAATACAGACCCTTACATACACAAATGCTCCTATACAGTCACACACACACTCATACACAGACACTCATACACACAGATTCTCAGACATACACACAGAGACACAGACATTCATACACACACACACTCATATAAACACACACAGATACTCATATTCACATACACACACAGACAGATATTCATACGCACATACACACACACATACACAGATACTCATACACACAGAGACAGACATTCATACACACATACACACACATACACTCACATACCCATACACACACACACACATACACACACACACACAGACACTCATACACACACACACACACACACACACACACACACACACACACACACAGACACACTTTTCAAGAGGCTTCCAAAAGTTTATATCCATTATGAACCACTGATGAAATCCAGCACAACACAGATATCCAGAGACCACTGTAAATAAAAGGAGCCCAACAACACGCTACTGCTCCAGAAAGCCTGTCCATGGTAGGCTGTTACAGTTTGATGCAATCATCCTCAACAGGTCGTTTTGTCTCTCGTGTTTGGGGAATGCGAAGGAAAAAAATTTCAAATCATACCACCATCATCACAATAACAACAGCAAAAAAAAAAAAAAAAAACAAAATAATGAGAGACAGTAAAAAGATGTATGGAAGAACAAAATGGCTAAAAATATGGAAAATTAAAATGAAACTCTACTACTTCATCAATAATTACACGAAGCATAAACAATTAAGCTTCTTAATGAAATATAATAGAGTGGTGAACAATAAAAGCAACCAATCAAAATCACCAATGAACATGAGATCTATCCTTATATCTAATTACTGAATTGTTTTAGAATTAGAAATGCTGAAGATGAAAACATGGTGAAACATTCAATGTGAATGGAAGCATAAGGCATCGTGGATAGCAGTACCTACATCAGGCAAAGATTAAAGATGATGATACAAAGAGGCAGCATCAAAACACCTAAATATAGGAACTAAAGAACAATAGCATTGGAGGGGAACCTCAACACCAACATAATAATACCATAAGATTTTCATATCTGACTTTCAATCAGCAAAAATACAGAATGAAGTTCCTTAGTGAAAGAGGACACAGTAATAGCACGGACAAGTGGAGCTAACTGAAATATGTGAGCACTGAACCAATGCAGCAACAATTGTGTTATTCTGGATACATAAGAGCCTTCTCAAAACTACACCTCAAGCTAGATTACAGAAAAAGTCTTAATAAGTTTAAGGAGTAAAAAATTATATCAAGTGCTTTTCCGTAAAGTTAATAGCAGATGGGAATTTACAAATAAGTGGTAATAAAAATTACAAACACTTGAGCATCTAGTGTTTGTGAACACCAGATTTATGTTTGTGAGCATCTCATGAAACACTAGATTAAAAAAATGACATGGGAAAATTTCCACAGACAAATGAAAAAGATAGTACATGTCAGAACTTACAAAAGGCTGCACAGCCACACAAAAGAGAAATTTATAGTGACAAATACTGACATAAGAGGAGAAACATCTTGAATGCATGCTCACACTCCGGTTTTAGAGCCTCAAGGGACTAAAACAGGAAAAAATGATCACAAACATAGCAAAGAGAAAGAAAAAGTGAAGATTAGAGAAGAAAAAACAAAACAAAACATAACAAAAGGTAAAAATCCATTATTATATGATGTGACATTTTAATAGAACAGCATTGTCAAAACTTCAGCTTTATTATGAAAAGAAGAAGATTCAAAGAAATACAACCTAAGGTAAAAGAGGGACATCACAGCTTATACCACACAAATATAAGAGAGGTCACACTGGGTAACAGGGAGGGAAATGGATAAACTCCAGTAAAACACAAACCACCAAGACTAAATACAAATGCTAACCCCCACGACTAAGCTGAGAGACAGAGCAGCTGAACAAACCTCTAAGCAGAAAGCAGATTGAATCGATACTTGAAAACCTCTCAGAAAAGGAGAGTCCAAGGCCAGATGGCTTCACCGATGAATTTTACTGAATTTAAAAATGAGATTGAATGTCAATTTTTCTCAAACGCATGCAAAAATTAGAAAGAAACAAAATCTTCCAAACTGGCATGAGATTGGCTTTTCCTTAATGCCAAAGCCAGAAAGTCATTATTGAAATAAGAACACAGGACAACATCCCAAGGAGTATAGACTGAGATGTCCCCAGAAAACACCATCGAACAAATTCAACACTATGTTAAAGATTGGGATGTAAAGTAAATAAATAAAGTAATGAAAAAACAAAAAGAGAAATCAGTCTACATTTAATTTTCCCATGGATTGCAAAGATGTTTCAACACATGAAATTCCACCCACATGATGCACCACATTAACACAGGAGGTATGAAAATTACATAATCATCTTCTGTAGGTTCAGAAAAATGATAAAATTCAGTGGCCATTTGTGATAAAAATATTTCATAAACTAATAGAAGGAAATTATCCCAACATTATGAAGGGTGTATTCAAAACCCCACAACTGAGATCATGTTGAAGAAAAGTCCAAAATTATTATCTTTTAAACTAGAAATAGTGTTCTCCTTTGAGACAAGGATTAAGCTGTCTGCTCTTGCAGCTTTAGCTAAATGTCCTAGCCAGAACAATCCTAGAAGTCCTAGTCAGAACAATTTGACAATAACGAAATGAAAATATCCTCATTAGAAAATCAAAATTATCTCAGAGTATATGACATGCATGATATTATGTAAAATAAAATTGTTTAAATTCTATTTGTATGTAATTATAAAAATAAAGCTATTTTAAGCTATAAAGCAGGGCCAGCAAGATTGCTCAGTGGTAAAAGCCCTTACCTGCAATCCTGACTAGCTGTGTCTCATCACTGGATCCACAAGCGAGAAGGAATGAGCTGACTCCTGCAAGTTGTGTCCTGATCTCCACACATGCTACAGCATGCGTATGGCTGTGTGCATATATGAAATAAAGAAATAAAGAGATAACCAGATTTTATATTTTTAGTATAAATTTAAACTTATATATGTAAATCTAACTAAGTACTCACATAATCTGAACTATAACTTAAAAATTAAAATTAGAAGTAAAGAAAAAATAAAAAACAAGGAAATCCATAAAAGCTACAAAATAGAAAACCAATATAAATATCCATCATATCTCTACATACTCACAATGATAAAACTGAAAGTATAATAAAAAAATAAGCCAGTCTGTCTGGGCTGGTGTCCTGAGCAGACCTTGGGCCCAGGCTCCACAGCCAGTCCCACAACACCCAGAGGAAGCTCCACTCCCAGGCACTCTGACACTCTCAGGATAAGAGGTGAGGAGGACCCAACATCTGTCCCAACACCTGGAGCAACTGGGACCATCGAGAACAGGCACACAGGAAGTCTACAAGCAGAGTGGTTAGGGTTCCTTCTGGTCTCTCTGGGCTGGTGTCCTGAGCAGACCTTGGGCCCAGGCTCCACAGCCAGTCACACAACACCCAGAGGAAGCTGATGCACTCCCAGGTGCTCTAATAAGCCCAGGGTCATAGGATCCTAGAATCACAGGATCACAGAGACAGCTTGATTCTGAGGAGTTCTGACACAACCAGGATCACAGGAAGGACAGGCTCCAGTCAGATTTAGCAAGGGCAGGTAGCACTAGACATAACCAGATGGTAGGGTGCAAGCATAAGAAAATAAACAAAACAAACCAAGGTTACTTGGCATCATCAGAACCCAATTCTCCCACCAAAGCAAGTCCTGGACACATCATCACACCAGAAAAGCAAGATTCAGATCTAAAATCACTTATCATGATGATGATACAGGACCTTAAGAAAGACATAAATAGCACCCTCAAAGAAATAGAGGAGAACACAGGTAAACAGCTAGAAGCCCTTCAAGAGGAACACAAAAATCCCTTAAAGAACTAGAGGAAAATACAATCAAACAGGTGAAGGAAATGAGCAAAACCATCCAGAATATAAAAATGGAAATAGAAACAATAAAGAAATCAGAAAGAGAGACAACCCTGGAGATACAAAACAGGAAAGAAATCAGGAGTCATAGATGCAAGCATCACCAACAGAATACGAGAGACAGAAGAGAGAATCTCAAGGGCAGAAGACACCATAGAAAAACATTGACACAACAGTCAAAGAAAATGCAAAAAGCAAAAAGCTCCTAACCCAAAACATCCAGGAAATCCAGGACACATTGAGAAGACCAAACCTAAGGATAATAAGTATAGAAGAGAGTGAAGACTCCCAAGGTAATGGGCCAGTAAATATCTTCAACAAAATTATAGAAGAAAACTTCCATAACTTAAAGAAAGAGATGCCCATGAACATATAAGAAGCCTACAGAACTCCAAATAGACTAGACCAGAAAAGAAATTCCTCCTGTGACATAATAATCAAAACACCAAATGCACTAAACAAAGAAAGAATTTTAAAAGCTGTAAGGGAAAAAAGACAAGTAACATATAAAGGCAGGCCTATCAGAATTACAGTGGACTTCTCACCAGAGACTATGAAAACTAGAAGATCCTGGGTAGATGTCATACAGACCCTACAAGAACACAAATGCCAGCCCAAGCTACTATACCTAGCAAAACTCTCAATTACCATAAATGCAGAAAACAAGATATTCCATGACAAAACAAAATTTACACACAATCTTTCCACAAATCCTGCCCTACAAAGGATAATAGATGGAAAACATTAACATAAGGAGCAAAACTACACTCTAGAAGAAGCAAGAAAGTAATCTTTCAACAAATGCACACAAATCTAATTCCACCTCTTACAACAAAAACAACAGGAAGTGACAATTACCTTTTCTTAATATCTTAATATGAAAATTAATATTACCAACATATCCTAAGCGATTGAAATCCAAAATTATGAGGAATTACAAATTTGTTGGCTAGTGGAGGGCCTGCCTCCAGGGCGGGCTTCAGCCCAAGGACTCAAGTGAGATCCGCCATTTTCTCTATGGTGACTTACTAAGGCGGGTCCAGCCTGGAGACACAGGCCTCAGGAACTACAGGGGAGACACAGGGCTGCAGGGACAGAGCTGGATCAAGGACCATCTCTGCCCCCTCCCTGCTAGTGGAGGGCCTGCCTCCAAGGAGGGCTTCAGCCCAGAGACTCAGGTAAGATTTGCTATTCTCTCTCTGGTGATTTTCTAAGGCGAGACCAGGCGGGAGGCACAGGCCTCAGGAGTGGAAGGGGAGTTACTGGGCGGCAAGGACAGGACAAGCTCTACTCAGAGACACCAAGAACATCTAACACCAGAGATCAAGAGATGGTGAAAGGCAAACGCAAGAATCCTATCAACAGAAACCAAGACTGCTTGGCTTCACCAGAACCTAGTACTCCCACCGCAGCAAGTCCTGGATATCACAAAACACCATGATCAAGTAGGCTTCATCCCAGGGATGCAGGGATGGTTCAATATACAGAAATCCATCAATGTAATTCACTACATAAACAAACTCAAAGAAAAAAACATATGATCATCTCACTAGATGCTGAGAAAGCATTTGACAAAATCCAACACCCCTTCATGATAAAAGTCTTGGAAAGATCAGGAATTCAAGGCCCATACTTGAACATAGTAAAAGCAGTATACAGGAAACCAGTAGCCAACATCAAACTAAATGGAGAGAAACTTGAAGCAATCCCACTAAAATCAGGGACTAGGCAAGGCTGTCCACTCTCTCCCTACCTATTCAATATTGTACTTGAAGTTCTGGCCAGAGCAATTAGGCAACAAAAGGAGATCAAAGAGATACAAATTGGAAAGGAAGAAGTCAAATTATCACTATTTGCTGAT
>JADRCD010213635.1:0-38191 GCA_019843815.1 Montemys delectorum
TGTGTGTGTGTGTGTGTAAGTGTGCATGTTTGACCTGGTAAGGGGTAAGGTATCTATAGTATAGTAATGCATCTGTATAAATATGCAAAAATGTATTTCTTCAAATCAAAGGAGAATGTGAGCTATATTATTTTAAAGATGTGTGGGTAGGTTTAAAATTATGAGAAAAAGTATCCTATTCACATATATTTCTGGATGGTGATCATTTTGAGGAAGAGAGCTAAGAACACACATAGAAGAGTCTATGGAGTAGAATATTTCCATTTCTACTTTCATACTGAGTTGATATTAGTATAGATATTTGCTTTATACTATTCAAAAGCATTTTGATATGTGACTTTATACCACAAAGGACTCATGGCTCAGATTTATTGAGTTATACACCTGTATAAGTTTATCTATCTTTGTTAATACAAAATAATTAGTATTTATGACCTCTCCAAGTATCAATCAGGTTAAAAACTGTCTTTCTTTTTTTAATCATAGGATCATTACTTGAAGAAAAATAACATCCTCACACCTTAATTATAAATGTGGTTTATATGATCAAATTTAGTTGCTAAGTTGTTTTTTTTTAATTGTGGTTTGCTATTGGCACTTAACATAAAGAATGTTTGAAAAAGCATGTTACTGTTCCTACCTGGCTCCACTCTTGTGTTGCCGTCTATCATGAGGCAATATATCCTGATGTAGTTGGAGTAGTCACAAAGCAAAAGAGAGAAAGAGGAAGGCAGAGTCATCCTCAAGTACCTGTATAAGAAATGTTTGTGATGGCCAGAAGATCTCACACTAAGGTCTACCTCTTAAAACTCCATTATCTCCATCCAGGGTCACAAGCTGAGGGTAAATTCCTGAAAACATGGTCCATTAGGGACCCAAATCACTGCACGCATCTTGTTGCGATAAATAACCATGTTAATCTGGCATTGAAGTCTCTTTTCTATTGGCATGAGCAATTCCATAACAGGAAAGGGTTTATTTTAATTTACAGGGTATAGTACTACTTTGAAGTGATTCAGGGAGAGAATTCAGCAGGAATTTGAATAAGAAACCATGGAGAACTGATACTTGGTAGTTTATCCTCAGCTCATAATAAGTTAGCCTGTTCTTACACAGCCCAGGACCACCTGCCTAGAGGATGGCACCACCAGAGTGTACTGAGCACTCCTACAATAATAAACCATTCAGACAGTCCCTTCCATATACATGTATAGGCCAATCTAATCCGGGAAGTTCCTCAGTCAAAGCTTTCCCTTCAGATGACTTTAGGTGGTGTTGTCAAGTTGAATATTAAAGCTAAGTTCTGTACTCACAAAACTTCCTCTGCTCTTCAGAACACAGTGAGTTTTAAAACATCTTTTTCAACCTCGGTATGCCTTCCTATTATTAACCGAATATAATATTGTTGCAAGGAAGAAAGAATATTGTGAATTAAGAGTGCACAGTGTCTAGCTTGCACATTGTTGGTCATCTTCATGATATGACTATGCCATGAGCCCCCTTGGATTCCTAGTCTTGAATGCTCTGACATCTACTTCCCCAAGGATGGACCGGTTTTTTTTTTTTTTTTTCATGAACGTCCTGAATAATTTGCCTTACTTTTTCTGGTTGCAAATGATGGAAGCCATTTTATCTTTAAACTGATACCCTCAGAAATGGAGAAGAAAAATAGAGTTTGATTGTGGGTTCTTGGACTAAATCTTTTTTGTGGCTATGTTAATTATATGAACCAAATATTCTGTTTATAGAATTCTTGGTCTCAATTTTTGTTATGTCTAATAAAGAATCTTGTAAGTACCTCTGCACTAAACAGTTTATTAAATGTAATAATCATATTTTGAGTCAAATATAAGAAGTTTTTATTTTAACTCAGAAATTTATTTAGAGTATGAATGGATTTTTAAAAGTGAAATAGACACTCTGGTACTTGGTATTCAAGCATATGGCCTGTAAACTTTTACTAAATTTAAAATTTTCTCTTCTAAAATGGAATACTAAAGAGAGAAAATCTGGAAGGTTTACATGCATTTAAATTCTTTAATTTACCATACAAATTAAAAATTTACACTTCTAAGCTTAATCATGGCAATATTAAACTCCTTCACCTACATACCTCCATGCCGCCTTTTATTTCAGTATAGCCTGCTCTTTCTTGCCCCTGGAAAATGCCTCTAAATCCCTGAACCTGTCAGGTATCACAAGCGTGTAATTTTACTTTAACTAAATTCTAAAAAGCAGTAAGAGGTGCATTTGACACGGAAACTGTGAAAGAGTCTTATCTACAGTGACACAACTGCTACTCCCCTAATATCTATTAAGTAGCACAGAATTACAGTGTAACAACTCCGAAATTGCTTGTGACATCTGCATGAATACTAAATAGATTTGTTATGTTCAGACTTATTACAAAAAGGACTTCCTGAATTTTAAATGATTAAGACTTTTACAAATTAATAGTTACCCAGTGAATCACTCTCCAAAGGTACACATCTTATTTAAAGATCACAGTTTAGTGGAATGTAGGCAACGACAGACACAAATGCTATTGCCACTTGCTTGAAGGTGTCATTTAGAGCAGTTAGTCCTAATGTTGAAAGCTTTCAGATGACATTATTTTAAGGAAAGTATACCTTTGCCCATCACTTTAAACTGCTTCCTGTCATTCTTCCCATTTCCCTGGAGATGACAAAGAAAAAAAAATGTAAGGAAGGAAAAAATGATAAATGTCCATATTATGCAGAATTTGCCTTTTTGAAATCCCATTCCCACTATACTAGCTGGAATTTTATAGAGTTATAAATCACAAAGAAATAAGAAGCCAGTAATGAGATAGAAGTATATTTGAAATATGGATACAAATTCTTACCACCTGCTGAGCAAAAGGAGACCACAGAGACTGCCCTGGGAATGGTGGTGCCATTAGCATCTTGTAAGATCTAAATTTGCAGCAGCGGAATAGAGGAGTTATGCCTGTGAAATGCCAAAGGCCCCTCTGATTTATCTCTCAGCTGAATACTTCAGCCACATCTACATAAATATTTTAAAGGGAATTTAATTTTCATTTTCGTCACGTGATAAATCTTTTTATTACACTCCATCGTTTTGTCCTAAGTGAGCTACTTTTTTCATGCAATTTGTGTTCATTCTTCTTTTGTGTTTGATAAATACAATCTTAATATACAAAGGAGCAATAGTTTTATTTACACAAGAGCCTTGCCGGGGCTTTTTAATTTCAGCTACAAATTCTATTTATTTTAATGTGATTTATAAAGCAGCTACCACTTGGCTAATATTTAACTGCACCACTTATTCTTAAGCTTCAGGCATTAGGAAAATAGGGGCCATGAGAAGTGGAGTTGAAGGCACTCTACAAGGGCATGATCTTAGTGGATGGGCACTTAGAGCCTTAGCTGCAAATGTGTGCAGAGTAATTTGTTATTAGTAGTGGGTTTCATTGAACGGGGTGTGATGACTGAGGAAAGTTTGAGTTTGATACAGTCACACCATTTTCATGTGCTGCATTGATGGATTGACCTTGGTGTTACTGTGTGCAGCAAAGAGGCTAGCCAACCTTTTTAGCCTTCTAGGTGAAAAGATGCACAGCACTGATTGCTCTCTTTGCCTGTGCGTGCTGAGAGAAAGAAAGGGACTAAGCAGTTGGCTGGAGATGCCAAAGGACCTTTGCAATTGGGTTAGTCAGCTGTACTTCAACAATCAGAGCCCTTGCCTGTGTATGCTCCCTCTACATTTTCAGAATAACTTATGACCACAGTTTACTCAAAGGCACAAACCGAACACAGCGTCTCTCAAAATGAATAGTGACAACAGAAGAATCGAAGTGTTCCTGGGCTATTATTTTTCTGCCGCTGGTTTGTTTACTGATTAAATTTGTTTTTCAGGACTGGAAAGAGGGCTTAGTGGATAAGCAAACTTGTTGCTCATACAGAGGGCCTAAATTAAGTTCCCAGCAGTCACAAGGCTGAAAATAATTCTCTGTTTCTCGAATTCCAGAAAGATCTGATGTTTTCTTTCCTCTGTGTGTACTGCAAGCATATGATGTACAAACATATATACAGACAAAACATCCACATATATTAATAAATATTATAAAATAAGTAAATCCTAAAGAAAGATTAAAATAAATTTGTTTTTAGACAACATCATGCAAGGATCTAAAACAGTCTTGTTAATCTCACATACACACCCCCTCCTCTCTCCCCTCTATACCTGTCAATACCCTCCAAGATTTTTACTTACATTCATTTCTCTTTTTCTTTGATTTTTGACCCACTGACTTTAGCCAGTGCTGTACATATGACCACAGGTTTGGAACTATCCACTAGACCCTTATGTGTTTACTGTTGGGCATACAACTGTGACAATGACTGTCTCATCCCCAGAATCCATCAGTAGCTAATAGTTCAGTGGGGCATAGGAGGGGAAGGCTAGAGTTCCGTGAGTGCATCTCAGATCCACTGTTGAGTAGTGATAGGTCCAGGCTTGTTCAGACCCAGTGCAGACAAACACGCCTATGATATTAAGCTTACAATGGTTGTGCCATGCCTTTCTTTCTATTTTCTGCCTCTTACAGTCTTTCTTTCCCATATTGCATGATATTTCCTGAGACTTAGCAGGAAAGTTTAAGGCTGATCACTAATAGACTAATTATTCTCAGCAACTTGTGCAGCCATAACTCTCCATTCACTGCCATTCAAAGCTCAACAAACTCCTTGATTAAGGTTAAGAGAGTAACGTTTGTCTATGGCTCTAAACATAAATATTTGGAAGGCAGTTTGATGCCATGCAAATGTAGCTAAACAACAGTAGCAATGTCTCATCTAGAGCCAGACATGTTTTATTTTGCTTTTTACTATGTGTACAGCATCATGAATATATTCCCTACTGTGAAGTGGGCCACAAATTTAACCCAAGATCAGATAAGTGTCCCTTAATAGTTGTGCCACTGCTGTACAAATGGGCATATTACGCCTGGAATGTTGACGTTGTAAAACGTATTCTGTACTCCCAGATGAGAAAGAACATCGGTGCCTTCCACTGCATGGCACCATCCAGTAGTTAGCCATAGGGGAGAAACATCTTCCTCATGCTACCTCAGTATCTCTGTATCTGCAACCAAGGTGTGTGATGTGTGCAGCGATAGGGTCTTCACATTTAGTTCTGGAGGACAGAATGTTAACAGCATATATTGTTTGGGTGTTTCTAGAATAATTCGTAAGGAAGTATACAATACATACCCATTGTTTCGTAAACTTTGGCTTCAAGAAGAAGCATCCTCAGCCATGTACTATTCTCTTCTAATTCGTGTTTTAAAACTTACGTATTTTCTTGATTCATGAAGGTTTCCATATGACTTTTCCTTAGTTTTAAAATTAAAATTTTATTATTTTAAATTATTTATGTGTGTTTGTCTTCTGGGCTATATATGTACCTCATTCTTGAAGTGCTTGCTCATGCAGGCCAAAAGAGAGCCAGATCCTATAGAATTTCAGTTACAGGCAGCTGTGAGCTGTCTGATGTGGATGGTGGAAACCAAACCTGGGTCCTCTGCAATAACAGCAAGTACTTTATTCACCATTTCTCCAGCACTCCATTTGGCTTTTACTCATGTCCTTTATTTTTGTTAATCCTTCCTACCCTGTTCAGTGTTTTGCTATTTCCATTTTTAGATTGTGGATGCTTTTGTTCAATTCCTTCACCTGTTTGGTTGTGTTTTCCTGCAATTCTTTTTTTTTTTTTTTTTTTCAGTAACAATTTTCTTTCTTTCTTTCTTTCTTTCTTTCTTTCTTTCTTTTTTTTTTTGTATTTTCTTTATTTACACGTACATTTTCCCCTTCCCATTTTCTTTAAGGGATTTTTGTGTTTCCTCTTTAATTGCTTCTACCTGTTTACCTGTGTTCTCCTATATTTCTTTAAGTGAGTTATTTATGTCCCTCTTAAAGTCTTCTATCATGATGAGATGTGACCTTAAATCAGAGTATTGCTTTTCTGGTGTGTTGGGGTATCCATGACTCACTGTGGTGGGAGAACAGGGTTCTGATGATGCCAAGTAGCCTTAGTTTCTGTTGATTATGTTCTTGCAATTGCCTCTTGCCATCTGTTTATCTTTGGTGTTAGCTGGTCTTGCTGTCTCTGACTGTGGCTTGTCCCTCCTGCAAGCCTGTGTGTCAGTACTCCTGAGAGACCAGTTCTCTCCAGGAGGAATTTGGGTCTGGAGAGCTGTGGAACAGGGTAAGTTCTGGGCTGCAGACAGAAACCGGAAGGATCCTGTCCCAGGCTGCTCTTTGGTTCCTGTGTCCTGAGGGTTCTGGGCAGGTAGGTCCCTCTGAGCAGAAGTGGTGGTCTTACCTGTGCTCACAGGTGTGACTGTACTCCTGGGAGACCAGCTCTTTCTTGGCACTTTTTGGGTATGGAGTGCTATGGCACAAGATCAACTCCCCTGTTCTGTATTTTTAATGAATGTATGTGGTATAAGTAAACTTGATAAACTGACACTCATTGGTCCATGTAGTATTTACAGGTGGTCTTCTTTAGTTGTTTCAGCTTCTTTATTTTTACATACAACATTTTTATTAATTAAATTTTCTGCAAGGAATGTTTTTCATCTTCATAGGAAGACCAATAATTTTTAAAATGTATACACAGTAAAAGATAAATCAGTCTTTATGTGCAATTCCCAGAAGTGCCCTAACTTTCATCTTCTGCGTATCTTAGCCACATGAAGAGGGCAAGTCCATCCAATACATTTGGCTGTTCATACAGTTCTTTATACTTCTGTCTATCCTTACTGTTTTCATGAATCATGCCCAGTTCTCAGTATAATGGACACATGTCTAAAGGGCATTTGTCTTTTCAATTTCTTAGAGGCACAACGTACTTTCTTTTCTTTATAACATTTAATTTTATTATAAGTTCTTTTAGGCTGAAGTCTTTATTGGATTTATCATTACATCTGTCTTGGTTTCCACTGAGTACCTTGCACATAGTAAGTTTACAAAAATGTGTATTAATAGATGGCTCAGTGTTTTATGAAGAAATGGGTTTCCAAGCATAAATGAGGTTAGAAAAAAATCTATTACAAAGTAAAATGAATATAATAAAGATAGATTAGTTTTGACTGAACAGAGGTTTTAATTAATATATGTAGTTACTGTTATCTATTAACTGACATTTTACTTGCTGGGTCTATCATTTATAAATTCTGACATGTGTGCCTCAGTTTCTTCATGCTAAAAGACAAAGAGTCTTCATGCTAAAAGACAGAGACTAATGATGATTAAGGAACCAAGATAATTAATCAAATATGTTAAGGTGTGCAGAGCCTAGATCTATGTATGTCATATCCTTGACCCTTAAAATCCTTAAAAATACTATTATTTTTTTAGTCAATCCTATGATTATTACTACCGATAACATGGTTGTGTTATTTTCTAACCCTTTTCCCACCAACTTCCATAAAGTTGTTTGGAGATGTTGTGCTACCTCCAGTTTTCCTTCTGAGTAGAGGCATCTTTGCACATTCAGGTCATTTTAAGGTACCCACCATTCCCTTTATACCTCAAAATTTTAGCCTTAATACTGGCTGAAGTGTTTGTGTAGCAGCATGATTCCCTGGTGAGAATGTGGTAAATAGCTTTCTTTGTGATCACATTCCACTGAAATTCCTTTATGCCAAAAATAATAATGGAAAATATTTCATCTTTCACTTTTGTTAAGTCTGTGAAAATGGTCTTTTCAGTTCTCATTACTGAATCCCTTCGTTTGTTCATTTTCTTTTCAGAGAGCTGAAAAGGATGTGGCTTTTTAACAAGGGGAAATCTGAATTGAGCTCCAAACAGGTCAGGTTTCTGAAGATATAGCCCCAGCAAAAGCTTCAATAATGTTTTAAGTTTCTTAAATGAAAGTGTGATGGAAATGTAAGAGGGCGTGTCTGTGTCTACCCCAGCCCTCTGTCACTAGGGGAGAGAGAAAGCAGGCATTTTACATGCCCAGAGTAACTGAAGAAAGAGCAGATGGTCTGGAATATAGATTTGGGATATATATATATATGACAAAATAATGACTTTTAAGACTTGGTTGCCAGAGAGAGCATTGTGTGATTTTTATCTTCATTTTCTAATTTTCTCTTCACTTTAAATATAAAGATAAATCTTTGGTTGTTGAATGTTTGAGTTGATTGCATTTTATAAAGTATGTTTAGTTACCAGTGAATTCTGGGTTATTCATATCCCAAGATGCAAAACAACAACAGCAGTAAAAAAACAACCCAAACCAAAACAACCAAACAACAAGAAAACCCTGGTCTCTTCTTTGAGAACAAAATTTCTAAACCCTGGTTTTTTGGATATTTACAGCTATTCAGATGGTGATAACATTCCTAAAAGTTACAGCAATTCAGAAATTTACAGAAGTTGTCTGATGTCCCCATTTGAGTACCAATAGTTTCAAGGAATAATTAATAAATATGTGTTAACCACATTCAAAACACTGGAGTGAAGCCAAGTGTTCAATTCTTATATTAACCCTGAGACCCATATACTATTGGTTTCAGTTTTATAAATGAAGAAAAAAATAAGGGGAGGTTAAGTCATTTTTCTAAGATTATGCAGATAGCAAACATTGGAAGTGATCAAGTTCTTAGGCTTCTCAGTGTGACCCTCTTTTGACACACAAGGATAGCTACCTACCAAATCTTACATCCTTAGTTGCAAAAATAGCACATTATAGAAAAGGGTCCATTTCAGGAGTTTCAGCAAATTTCCTTCACTAAGGCATTTGCTTGAATGTAGCACATATTGCACTCTTCTTTTTAGTTTTTATAACTATTTACTTGTGGGTTTCAGGATGGAGAGGCTCACACGTGCCATGGTATAAATCATCCATTTATAAGACAGTTTGCAGAAGTTGGTTTTCTCCTTTGTCATATGGAATCCAGAGATTGAACTCAAGCATTTAAGGTTGGGGTGAGTACCACTCCCTATTGAGCCATCCCAGCACAGTCTAATGCTAAGCAGATCAGAAACACTCATCAAATGCAGGATGTATTCCAGATCAGAAAAACTCATCAAATGCAGGATGTATTCCAGATTGGAGCCTAGAAAAACAACAACAACAACAACAACAACAACATCAAAACAACAATGAAAAAATGGTTGATGTCTGTGTTTTCATAATAGTGTTCCTCCAACAATAACCTCTTAGCTTTAATAATCATTAGCTTTGGAGAAAGTAAGTGAAAGTTAGAGGAGATGGGAATTTTCTGTACTTCTTTTACTGTTTTTCCTTATGATTTTTTAAACTAAAATTTAAAAAGAAGAAAATATATAATCACAATGACATATTATATCTAGGTTCTTAGTATTTTACTACTTTCTATTTACAATTTTAGCATAGCAAAATAGTAACAAACTATAAATTTCAGGTTTTACAACTAAGGAAAGATGATGACACATGATTTAATCCATTTGCAGACATGGGGCTGCTTATTGAGCAACTTGACTATATGGCTGCCTTGTTGTCACTCTGCTAAGTAATTGTCTTCCGTATTTCTAGATTCTCATATCTGTCTTATTTTTCTGTCTGTTTCAATCTCTCTCTGTTTCCGTCTATCTCTTTGTATCTTTGTCTCTATCTATCTGTCTGTCTGTCTGTCTGTCTGTCTGTCTGTCTGTCTGTCTGTCTTTCTCTGTCTCTGTCTCTCTTTTGCTCTCTCTCCTGCTGTCCCCTCTCTCCTGCTCCTTGTTAAATGATATTAAAATTTAAATCTGCCTTTGATTTTAAGCTCTAGAATATGACATGAGTTTTTTCAAACACTTGGAACAGATTTGAACTGGCCAAGTGGATTTAGCTCTTCATGACTCAGCCATCATACTAATATAGATTTCTTTGACAAATGAAGGATTATGGGAGGTTGTGCTTACAATGAGCATGAGTCTATACCCAGTATTCTAGAACTTCGATCAAGAATTTCAAGAATAACATCACTCAGAACTTCTAAGACGTGGTCCCCTATAACCACACAGAAAACTTAAATATAAAGAACAACTTTCCTTGAAGTGTTTAGGGCTCTTTCAACACATAAGTGGTTTTAAAACTATTCCCAACATAAGAGATTGTCTTTTGGATCAACATATATTTGATGAAAAAAAGTGATTTCATTATTATTTAAATATAATATATTTAAATAATAATGAAATCACTGTGAAGAATTTTTGAGCAAAGATGGTCCTAAAACTCAATTGTATTGTGCTACAATTGTACACTTAAGCAAGTCTTCTGGATCTAGGGAGATGGTTCAGGGCACAAGAACACTTACTCAGCAAACATGAGGTCCTGAGTTTGAATCTCCTGAGACCATGTGAAAAGCTAGGCATTGCTGCCTGTTCCTGTAATCCTAGCATTTGGTGGCAGAGGTGGGTACCTCCTGACAGCTGACTGGCCAACTAGTGTAGCCCAAAGGGCAAGTTTCTGGTTCAGTGCCTGTCCCAAGGCAATGAGGCAGATATAAAAGCAGCACACTTGTGTTTTCATAGGAATATATATGCATTTTGATTCTTATTAAAGGTAGATTCTATCATGAAATTTATTATATAGTCACATATCCCATTTAGATACCAGATTATAATGTACCTCAGAGGAGTTACTATGTGAGGGTATTTTAATCTACACCCTTTGTCTCTGGAGATGATGGGCCAGGAGTTCTCTGCTATTATCATTGGTTTTTAGAATTATAGGTAAGTATCCTAGGTTTGAGAAAGTCTAGATCATCTGAGCCAAAACTGAGCCAAGTGGCCAGAAAGGGCTAGGGGCTGAGGTGAGCTGGTACACAATGAGTTGCAAATGAAGCTTGAGCTGGAATTTTGTATTGTGGTTCACCTTTTGTCAAGTGGAGATTCCAAGTAAATCACTTCCTATGTCAAAAAAAGTTACCATAAATTTGGTGGCCTTGAACAACATTTTTTCAAAGCAAATCTGGAGTTCAAGGTCAGTGTTACTAAGCTGTAATCAAAGTGCCTTTATCACAGATTCCTTTATTCAGGGAGAACCCAGAGTAGGTTCCTCTGACAAATGAAAGATTGTGGGGGGGTTGGGCTTACAATGAGCATGAGTCTATACCCAGTATTCTAGAACTTCCCTCAAGACATGCAAGAATAACATCAGTCAGAACTTCCAAGACATGGTCCCCTATAACCACACAGAAAACTTAAATATAAAGAGCAACTTTGCTTGAAGTGTTTAGGGCTCCAGATGTTGGATATGCCTTCCTTGGCTCAAGTCTCTTTCCTCACATCCCAAATATGCAGCAAGGCCTCCTTCGCTGGCATCAGATTGTATACTGTTTCCATAAAGAGATCTATCTTTAAAACTTTCTCCTAAGGAATCTGATCAAATTTATGGTCCACACAGCTAATCTAGGATACTCTCTCCTCTCAAAATCCATAATTTTATTTTCAAGGTCTCATTTCACATGTGAAGTAGGACCACAAACTCTAAAATTTTACCTTTCTTCGTGGTTACTTCATCTAACTACCTCTTCAGTTTGTAGAAAACAGAAGCCACCAAGTTGCCCTGTTAATCCACGTGCAACCATAGTGAAGGCAGGCATCACTTTCTTCCTTCTGTTATCAAATGAGAGGAACGGGTAAAAGAAAATTTATACAGTGTTCTCATCAATAACTCACAATTCATATTTTATTTGCAAAGAAAGCATAATGTGGTATTTTATCAGCTTGGAGCATATTAGTCAATATAGTAACATTAAGTAGCAATCAATTAGTGCATAACCATTAATGGTGACCTTGAAACACCTTTAGAATTATTGAATAAAGATTCAATAGTAATACAATAATGTCTAGGAGATGGCATTTAAATTTTTTAAAACAATAACAATCCCCAAAATAGTGTTCATGATAAATACAATCTGATTTGGCTACATATCAGACACCCTGATACTGGATGACAAATCTTCAGAGCCTTAGAGAATAAGGCTCTGTGTGGTGTTAGCTGACACAATACTGGCTACAGGTTCCTCTTTAACCTTGAAACATGACATTCCTCATCTATTCTTAAACTTTTAAGTTTTTACGGAGGGAATTGTCTATGGAATTGTCTGAACATACTTGACCCATTTATTACATTATTATTTCCTCTGACATCCACTTATTTGATACAATCATAATGCCTACTAGTTATAGAAAGCAACAAAAATATAAAGGAGAAAACAAATTACTTCTTATACTTCATAAAATAGCCTTTATTAAAGTTTGGAGTAAACAAATTAGGATCTTCCTACCCACGGATACAGTTGCACTTCACAAGCGCTTTCAGTTTTAATTATGTTCTGATTGCTTTCCCATGTCCTTAGCATTTCCATCAAATGTTATTTGTATTGCACTGTATTTCAAATAGAAGGATATTAGAGTATATCTTCCTAATTTTATTGCGCTTACATTCTTTCACATTTTCTTGTGTAGATGAAAATATGAAATAAATTTGTATAAAATTCTCAAGTCTCTGATTACTTTATCATGTACTTATAGAAGAGAAGTTATAAACTAATGTTCTATAGTGTGATAGGGAAAAAGTTGTAACAGAAATTGTGTACTTTGAAATAGTTTATACATAGGATCTTGCAAGTTTCCAACACATGAAAATCATAACTGCCCTAGGAGTTGAATGTATCACTTGCCCTAATTTAATCATATTACTTACATGCAAGAAAAAGTCACACATGACTCTATATACACTTATATATTATTAAGTATACTCATAAGAAACTAATTTATAGTCAAGGTATGCTAGATCTATCAATAACTTTTATACCATTTTCTAATTAATGCATAATGTTAGAAGAAGCTAATATCTATATATCTAAACACTTTTTGGTAGTTGTATCATAATCACAGAAGTAATTATAATTATGTTTAGATTCTTCATTTTTGTACAGTCAAAAATTAAACACTGGTATAACATTTCATTTTTCAGTAATAGTTTTATTAAGTCTCAGAATTTTACACAATCTACATTGAGTGTATTCATAACCATACTCTGTACCTCTCCAGTTCTTGTTACCTAACTTTGAGATTTCCACTTTTTCTTTCTCCATCAGTCCAGTTTGTGTTGCCCAGGTACTCTTAGTAGTGGGGCATTTCTAGCAGCATTGTTACTTCCCAGGGATCATATTCTTAATGAAAATTGAGCCTCCCTCTCTCAGTAGCAATCAAAAGCCAAATAGTTTCTCAGTGGGTGGGTAGACTTCCTGTCCTACTTACCCCAGGATGCCAGGATTGTGCATGCCAATTTAGAGCCTTCAAATGTATCACTTTGCTGATATCTGCATTATGTCCTGCTGTGGCTTTCTGAAATGGTCTCTGTTGTAAAGAGAAGCTTCTTTGGTGAGAGAAAAAAGGCATTTATTTGTGAGTATTAGGTTTAATTTTAGATTGTTGTTAAAAATTATGTTGGTTTAGTAAAGTAATGGTTGTTACGTTCTCCTCTAAAATCCTTGGACAGTTGGCCATTTTTAGCACGTGCCATAATTTCTATCCTGTTGTGTGGACTTTTAGCTTGAAGTTAATATAATAAAAGATAAAGAGCCCAGCAATTTGAGATGGAAGGAGAGCAGTCATGAGAGGAGTTTCATAGAAGAGTTACAGAAAAAAAGGGAAGGGGAAAAGTGATGTAATTATATTTTAAATAAAAAAAATTCTTAATTGCTTTGGATACTCTGCAATGAATATTTTAAAATTTTATATGACTTCTATTTATATTTGGTAAGTTATCTTTTATGGCCCAGAAAGTATATCTTAGTTAAATATTCCATAGGAACCTGGAAAGACTGTGTATTCTGTTACTTTTAAGTAAACTATGCTACAAATGTCCAATATATTTGGTTAACTAATATTACACTTCAACTATATATTTGCTGGATTTATGAGAGAAAAAAAACCCCTCAAGCACAGTTACTCAAGAAACAGTAGGACAGTCTGGCCATAAAGTCAATGGCAAAACATTTGTTTCCACAGTGATTACAGCTGTATTCCATCATGCTAAAAAATACGTAAAATTGTAAAAAGTAGCCTATCAAACAACTAGTCAACAGTTTATTAATTTTAGAAGTACTTTGTACAATGAAAAGCAGTAATGTTAATACATGCTGTACATGTAAAACATATAAATACAGAATAAAAAACAAATATAATCACAATTTTAAAAAAGTTATTGGTAGCAGTAGGGCAGACAGTGCCTCATGTGCAGACACTGAAGATGTGACTCAATCATACTAAGTACCCTGCTTCATGAAGGCTTCAAGGATTTGAGATCCTGAAAATCGGGGTCCATTTGACTTTAGCCCTCAAGACTGACACATTTTCTATCACATGACTAGCTAAATGTTAAATGTCATCTAGAAGAGTCCAGATTTCTACTTATTCTTACAACAACAAAGTAAGGTTTTTTTCCTCTTCACTCATTGGAAAGTTTAGTTATACTAAACCAATTTAATGGTATAAATTTTTCTACTTTATATTTCTATTGACAATAATTTCTTCTCTCATGCGATACATCCCACCTACAGTTTCTAATACTTTCACTCCTTCTTGTCCCACCACATCTCCTTCCTCTTGCTCAGATCTATGCCTCCTCCATTTCCCTTCAGAAAAGAAGAAACCCAAGGGACAACAAGCAAACACTACAAAGCAAAACACAATAAGAAAAGACAAACCCCTTGAACAAAGCAACCCAAAAGGAGGAAAACAGTCTGAAGAGCAGGCAGAAGAGTCAGAGACTCATCTCCTCTGACTATTATGGGTCCCACAAAAACAAGTTAACAGCCATAATAGAAGACATTGTCAAGACCCTTGAAGGCTCTGATTTCTGCTTTGGTCTCTCCAAGCCCATATGAGCACTGCTTTGTTGATTCAGTGAATCACTTTATCCTGATATTATCCATCTCTAACTTGTACAGTCTTTCCTCTCCATCTTCTTTGGGATTCCCCAAGCTTTGAGGGAAGCAACCCAGTGAAGCCCTTCAATTTAGCCTCTCTCCACATAATAGGTCTCTGCACATGTTTCCATGTGCTGCCAGAGGAATCCTCTTTACCTCTTTAATCACAGCTGGTCAAAACACTGAGCTATCAATATGGCAGAATATCATTAGGAACCATTTCAGTGATTTTTTTTTTTTTTGCCAGTCATGTTTGGTTCTATCCTAAATCTCTCTACTAGCCAGTCTCTGTTTCCTGGCAATCCTGGCAGTGTAAGGACATAGGCTCAGTCTTATGACATGGACCTCAAGTTAAATCAGACACTGGTTGGTCACTCCCACAAGTTCTGTTGCCTAGCACATCTTGCAGGCAGAGCAGATTGTAGGTGGAGGGTTTTGTGGCTGGGTTGGTGTCTAGAGTTCACTTTCTGTAGCTGCAGAATAACTTCCTGTGACATGAGTCTAAAACATGGGAGTGAAGGTTCCATGTAGGTACCAACTCAACTTCTCCACAATCAATGTGTTGTATTGATACTGTCCTCAGCAACATGTTCTCCAACCCACCAGGTTTTGGAGCACATAAGACTGGGTTGTTAAGGAATCTAAGTCATATGCTTTCAGTCAACAATTCAACTGAGTGCGAACCAGTCTGACCACTGGACACCTATGTCTGCTGGATACAAAAGATGGTCAGTTCAGACTCCATATCCTCCATTAACAAACGTTCTCACTAGAGTTACCCTTATAGGATTCTAGGAGGTTTTCACTGCATTAGGTTTCCACACATCCCCCTAAATGCCCTATAATTTCAGCCTTCTTACTCTCTTGCTCAATTCCTTATCCACATACCTGCTCCTTGTGCTCCCTTCCCCACCAACTCCCAATCCTCCTTGAAAATCTATTCTATTTCCACTTTTCAGTGAGATCTATGTCTCCAACCTAGAGATCTCCTCTTTATATCACCTCTCTGGGTCTGTGAATGATAGCTTGATTGTCATTTACATAAAAGCTAATACCCATTTATAAGTGAATACACATCATATTTCTCTTTCTGGGTCTGGGTTACCTCACTCCAGATGGTCTTTCCTTCCATTTTGCCTGCAAATTTCATGACATTGTTGTTTTTAACAGCTGAGTCATACTGCATTGTATAAATATACCACATTTTCTTTATCTATTCTTCAGAGCAGGGGCATTTAGATTACTTCTGGATATTGTGACTAAAACCTCAATTAACATAGTTGGGCAAGTGTCCTTGTGGTGGCATGGAGCATCCTTTGTGTATATGTGGGTCTTGTGTTAGAACAATTCCCAGTTTTCTGAGGGACCGTCATAATGATTTCCATAATGGCTCTCCATGTTTCAATTCCCACCAGCTCTACAATCTTATCACTCAGAGCTGTCACTTGCGTTATTGCTCTTAGTGATTCTGACAGGTGTAAGATGGAATATCAAAGAAGTTTTGATTGGCATGTCCATGATTGTTAAGGATTTTCATCATTTTTAAAGTATCAGCTATTTGAGATTCCTCTACCAAGAACTGTCTGTTTGGGTTTGTACCACATTTTAAACTGCATTGTTTTTATGATATCTAATTTCTTGAGTTCTTTAAATATTTTGAATATTGACGTCAATCAGATGTGGAGTTGGTAAAACTGTTTTTCCATTCTGTTTGCTGTTGCTTTTTCCAATTTATGGTGTCCTTTGACTTAAAAAAGACTTTCAGTTTCGTGAGGACACATTTATTATTGGTTATTCTTAGTGCCTGTACTAACGGTGTTCTAGTCAGAAAGTCATCTACTGCGTCAATTCATTCAAGACTATTCCTCACTTAGCTCTACCTTTGTCTGGTTTTATGTTCAGTTCTTTAATCCACTTGGACTTGAGTTTTGTGCAGGGTGATAAATATGGCTGTATTTATATTCTTCTACATGCAGATAGTCAGTTAGGCAAGCACCATTTGTTGAAGATGCTTTCTGTTTTCCATTGTATATTTCTGGCTTTAAAAAAACAAAAACAAAAACAAAACAAAAGCAAAGCAAAGCAAAACAAAACAAAAACTAAACCAAGGTATCCACAGGTATGTGAATTTTCTTGGCCTTCAATTTGATTCCATTTATCAACATGCCTGCTTGTGTCACTAGAGCATTGTATTGCAACTTGAAATCAGGTATAATGATTTTATTGTTTTATTGTACAGGACTGTTTAAGCTATCCTGTTTTTTTCTTCTTCTTTTTCTTTCTGTATAAAGCTGAGCATTTTCCTGTCAAGGTCTTTGAAAACTTCTGTTGTAATTTTGATAGAGATTGCATTGGACCTGTATATTGCTTTTATCAGCATGGCCACTTGTATTATGTTAATTCTACCAGTCCATAAGCATAGGAGAGCTTTCCAGCTTCTGATATTTTCTTCAATTTTTTTTCTTTGACGACTTGAATTTTTATCACACAAATTTTTCACTTGCTTGTTTAGATCTGTCTCAAGACCTTTAATATTAGTTGTGACATTGGCGGAGGGTGTTGCTTTACTCGATTGTTGTTTGTCTATACGAGGGCTTCTGTACTTTTTGAGCTAATATTCAACCACTTTGCTAAAAGTGTTTACTGCCTGTAGGAGCTGCCTCACAGGAGTTTTTAGGGTCAGTTTTGCATACTATCATATTTTCTGTAAATAACAGTACTGTATCTTCGGTCTTTTCAATTGCTATCCCCTTGATCACCTTCAGTTGTCTTATTGCTCTTGCTAAAACTTCAGTTACTGTATTGAATTCATACGGTAAGAGCAGACAGCCTTGTCTTGTTCCTGATACATAGAGTTATCTCAAATTGCTTGTGTCTAGGGACACTTGTCTTGTGTTTGACTGTGTGGTCAGTTTCAAAGAAAGTTACATGTGGTGCTGAGAAGAAGGTACATCCTTTTGTGTCTGGGTGGGATTTTCTGCAACTATCTGTTAGGTTCATTGGGTTTCTAATGTCAATTAGCTCCAGAGTTTCTATTTCGTGTTTGTTTGTATGACCTGTCCATATGGTATGGTAAAAATGGGGTATTGAACTATCCCACTAAGTTCCATTTTTTAAAATAAGGGCAATTGTGTGTGGAGCATAGATGTTAAGAACTGAAACACCATCTTGGATTTTTTCTTTGTTGAATATGTAGTGTCCTTTTGCATCTCTTTTAATTAATTTTGGTTTGAAATCCATTTTTCATGAGATATTAAAATGGCTATGCAAGCTTGTTTCTTATGTTTATTTGCTTTGAATATCTTTTTTCAATCCCTAACCCTGATTTGATATTTATCCTTGGTGTTGTGGTATGTTACTTGGATGTAGTAGAAGTATAGATCCTTTTTTTCTTATCCATTTTATCTGTCTTTTTTTAATTGGGGAGTTGATAACATTGCTATTGAGAGATAACAATGCCTAATGATGGTTAATTCCTGTTATTTTCTTGTTATTGTTATTATGATTGTTTTGCATGTGTGTGTGTGTGTGTGTGTGTGTGTGTGTGTGTGAGAGAGAGAGAGAGAGAGAGAGAGAGAGAGAGAGAGAGAGAGAGAGAGAGAGAGAGAGGTAACACTTGTCTCTCAGGTCTATGATGCTGTTGACAATTAGGCTACTGACAGATTTGTCAGTTTAACAGCACTAACCAAAGCTTCAGTTCTCTCTATAGGTAAAAATCAGGCCACAGGCCTCAGTCTCCTAGAGCTGCTACTAGGTCTAGACACAGTTTCCAGACTCAAAAGGAGAGACCTAAACTCATGAAACAGATTTCGGTGTAACTTTTTCCTCTTATTTAAAGAAATTGGCTTTGCAATGACTGCTCTCAGTAACCAACCAACCAACCAACCACCTGCATCTCCTGGACTGGATAGAAAAAAATGGTGTCAAGCTTACGTCTGAGGATATAATAAAGTGTTTTATGACTCTAAGCTATGTAAATGTCATTTTTAAAGGCATAAGAACGTGATTTAAGGCATGAAAATACATATAAATAAAATGCTTCGTATTTCTTTCTTTCACTATGCCTTGGTAATATTAACACTTTAAACTTTAAAAGCATGGAGTTGTAACACTAACCAATGGAGTTCTGATAAGCTATTAATCTAGCTCTGGAAAGGCCCTACTGCTATTATCATAGTCCCAAGCTCAAGAGTTTCCATTTCCTCCGGTTGTCTTCTAAGTATAGTCTTAACGGGACTTTCTCATTGTGCTGAAAAACATCTGCTGTCTATATATACAGCCAGTCTTCTGGAGAGAGGGAAGAGGCTCCATTTTCATGGTCAGTATTCATAGTGAAAATTAAGATCAAATGACCTTTTGGTCTTTTGCTCCACAGGAGGTTTCTGTCCTCCCTGAGCTTGCCTTAAGTAGTATTCATGCTTTTAACCCAAAATAATTTCCAAGCTTCTACTATGACATAAAGGTGTGAATCTACTGCTTTTTTACAATATAGATTTCAGTACAGTTTATGAACAATGGTAATATTAATGTGGCTAAAACTTTTTTTCTTTTTTGCAAACTTAAAAATAAATTCTTATAAGCTTCAGGGCATTGACTTGAATTGACCTCTCATGGATCAAATGGATTCCAGATAAGTATTCCTATCAACCAAGTGCCTGTTTCCCCACTTACTGCCTGTTCCTGTGGATGGAATCTCTTCTCCTTTCCCTGATTTTGGGACTTCTCTTCCCCAACTACAAGGACCAGGGCCATGGGTCTAAAACTATCATATGTACACCTGAACCCCCGCCCCCCCAAACTTCTTAACTTTATCTCCTGCACTTGTCCCCATGTCATCCCAGAGATTCTGGACAGTGAATGAAACAGCCAGGTTTTCCAGGACTTGGCCAGCATCACAACTTTCTTGTGTTCCCAAAGGTATTGATGCCCCAGACAGCAGGAAACACTCTAAAAAGCACAGCACCCTCATTTCTGTCTCACGACACCTTCCTATTTCCACATGTTTTATAATAAAAGGAAGGAATATAAATCAGGGACTCCACTAGTCTGCCCTTTACTCACACAGGACCAGCAGCTTACATCATCACCTGCTGCCCCCAGGGTGGTTCATTACCACTCTTGCTACAGTTGTATATTTTTTCTATGTGACATGTGCACCCTTTCAAAGGTCCCTCCTGACATCATATTCTCTCTGTCTCTCTGTTTCTGTTTCTCTTTCTGTCTCTCTGTCTCTGTCTCTTTCCCTCTTGTTCTCTCTGTCTCCCAGTCTCTCTGTCCTCTTTCTTTCTCATGTCCCCACTTTTGCTCCATCTCCCATCAATGGACCTCTTGCTGTGTGGTGGGTCTTGGCTGCATACTTCAGTCAGGACTCACTAAGTTCTTTTTACCTGTAAAGTCCTCACCCTTTGGACTTTTCATAGTGTTCCAGATTTCCTTGATGTTTTGCTTCAGGAATTTTTTAGACTTATCATTTTCTTTGACTGCTGTATCTATTTCTTCTAGTGTGCCTTCAGTGTCTGATATTCTCTCTTCTATCTGTTTTATTGTGTTCATGAAATTTTCTTCTGTAGTTCCTGTTTGAATTCCTAAATTTTCATGTTCAGAATTTCCTCAGTTTGAGTTTTCCTTATTGATTCTATTTCCATTTTCAGGTCTTGAAAAGTTTTATTCATATCCTTCAACTGTTTTCTTGGCTTTGTTTGAGGAATGTATTCATTTCCTCCAATTGTTTGTTTTCTTTGATTTCTTCACAGGATTTATTCATTTCCTCTTTAAGGACTTTTGTCATGTTTTATAGCTGGATTTAAGGTCTTTTACATACGTTTAAGCTTCCTTGAAATATACAAGTCTGCCTTGATAGGATAACTGGCTCTGGTGATGTTGCCCTAGATGTTATTAAGTTCTTGTACTTGTCTTTCTTAGAAGGGTATTTGATTCCTTGGTTTTTATTTTCTGTCTGGATTTTCAGAGTATGTTGGCTGTGTGTTGCATGTTTCTCTGGTTGTCTGGGCTGGTGTCTTTGTGGGGAATATTCACTTGTGTTAGAGGCTAGAAGGTGAGGCCAAGGAGAATGGTCTGTATAATTAGTAATACTAATTATACAAAGTAGTAGGTTTCCTTGTGACATACTCTTTTATTTGTTTCATTTTAGTTACTTTCATTTCTATTTCCTTTTCTCATCCCTATCTCTTCAATTGAAACCCATTTTTTCTTTCCAGACAGCCCCCTTCCCTTGTTTTCATTTGTTTGTGTGTATGTGACCCATTGAGTATAAGCTAAGGGGTTACTTGCATGAACATGGGGGGAAGTTATTTATTGGAACATCAAGGACTTTGCATAAATATACCACTGAAGAACATGACAATCTACTTCCCTCAGTAAAGGGTGGGGCCTCAGTTCTTCCCTTATTCATATCACCATGACATTTTCACACATAATGTGTCCTTTTAGCTCTTTCCTATTTGGTTCATGGCATTGCCTCTGCTCTTGGCTAGACAGAATAAAAAGTTGTTAAAAGAAGGAACAACATACCTCTTTCCAGTCAAACTAGATTCTACCTGTTCTACTGAGTTTAAAAGGTAGCATTGGCTAACATGGCTACTTCAGACATTTGGTACAAGCCCAGAATTGACTTATGTGGTCCCCGAATGTGGCTTCTGAGAATGGGTTTTGAGTGTTTCCATCTTCTATTTTCCCATCAACAGGTTCTCCATGCCCATACTCTAGTCTAATTCCAGTGCTGAACCTTATGGTGGTTCACTTCACATCTGCAGATAACCACAGGTTTATATGTGTAATGCACTCTAATCTACTAGATTTTTAAAGAGTTTACTGGAAACCACATTTGGAGTACGAAACAAAGATGCATAACTTGTTTTTACCTTTGTCATTAGAGCTCCAACCACAAAACAATAAAATATGTTGCTATAAGCTTTAGTAAATATTTAAATTAAAATGTTTTTAATTTTCACATAGAAAGGGGAATGCATCTTCTAGAATTGGGCATAACTCTTGTCAATTATGTCAACATAAAGTCTAAACATTTAGTGCATCTGACATATTCCTTTTGAGTTTTTGGGTGATAAATGGATCTAAACCATTCTTTATTAAGATGTAAGCTGAATGAGTGAAGTAGTAGAAACTGAGAATGCATAAGTAGGGTGGTTCATACCGAGGGTAATGTTAGGAGACAAGCACTTAAGTCCTAATTATATGACTAATTAGCTTTGTCACTTTAAGGCTGAACAGTTACATTATGGTAGTTTTATATCTTTAAATATACAATATGTAATTTAAATTGGTTCATGGCATTGCCTCTGCTCTTGGCTAGACAGAATAAAAAGTGAAAAGAAGGAACAACATACCCCTTTCCAGTCCAGCTAAATTCACCCAGATCTTGAAGTTTTGTTCATAGTAGAAGTGCTTTTCAATAAAATATAGATGGACAAATAACTTTGAACTGTGTGGGATAGAAGGATATTAGGAAGTTTATAGAGTGAGGAAAATTGACACTTCACATAGTGAAGTGAGAAAAGAAACAGCATCCAATGAAATGGTGTCTGTGGAAATAGTCCATTGAAACCAGAACATATGGAGACAATATTTGCCATATTCAAAGTGATACCAGGATTTTTGTGGTTTGTTGAATGCATTTGGACAGAGTTTAGAGGGAAAAAGAATACAGCTACACCAGCCCCCTTCACCTTGGCTGAGAGATTCTCCAAAAGAGCAGATGGTTCTGAGATTCAAGCCATGAATCATTGTCAAGGGATCTCCTCAAGCTGCCTTTAGCAAGAACAGTTGACAAGCCTGAAAGGGCAATGTTTTTATTACTGTGGGTGTCAGTCACATAGATGCCCTTGCTACTGAGGTTGGAGTTGTTGTTAACAAAGTTCCACAGCTTGGAAATGAAATAGCAAGTCAGCAAATTATTTCGACCTAAAGACTGATGAAGGATTCAAGGCTTTAATATACCTTAAATGCTCATCAATGAAGGCAGCAGAAAAGCAATCTTTTCTCCACCTTTGTTTAGTTTTGTCTGATTTCAAAGCAAACTGATAGGTGAACATTACAAGTAATTTTCATGCCTTAGCAAACTATTTTTCAAAGCCATCATTGGTGCTTATAGCATGTGATCTTAGTTTGTTAATTTATTATAAGGCAGGAGTCAAGAGTCTTGGTTTGATCTGGTTTATAAGGTTTCTGGTGTTGGTTTGTAAATAGGCCTACATACTTTCTGAAGGAATCAGATGAATATAACTCTTTCAGTATCTTGGATTTGTGAACTCTGTGGATTATAGTGGCTCTCTCCTGTGAAAAGTCTGGTATATTTTTTTGTGTTTATTTAAAAGTCTTCCAGGCATTTGTTTACTTATTAGGTAGCATCACTTTATAATACCTTTAGCTAAAATTATGTCCCAATATAACTTGGTAAGTTTTTGACTGAGTTAGTATAAACCAGTATATATTTGCACATTTTTTTTTTTTTTGTTTTTTGAGACAGGGTTCCTCTGTGTAGCCCTGGCTGTCCTGGAACTCTGTAGACCAGGCTGGCCTCGAACTCAGAAATCAGCCTGCTTCTGCCTCCTAAGTGCTGGGATTAAAGGCATACACCACCACCGCCCGGCTAAACATGCACATCAGTATATTGCTATAATAGTGTGAGGAGGAAGGGAAAGTTTTTACTATCTTTTTATTTTATCTACCCTTCTGGTAGTGGATGCTTTATACAGTTATTGTTAGCTTTCTGTTTGAACTACTAGATGACTAGTTCTGCCATTTTTATTTTAATGTCCAGATTATGTGCTCTAGGAAAAACAATACAACTTGTTATTATGTCATAGAAACAAGCTTCTAGAAAGGGCTTGGTTGCCATTGGATTTTTATGATAGAAGCTTTTTGTATAATTTTTCCACACCTCAGTCTGGATTGAAGATATTGACATGCATTGGCTCCCTCCGCCATGTTCTACATGACATTGTTGCTGATAACTCTCTGTTCAAGAAGTTTCCATGTTATTATTAGTTTAAATCTCTTGTACATGATGCTGCTTTGGAAATTTATGGCAATTTTCATGACAGTACTCTCTGTCCTTTATTAATGGAGAAAAAAACCTTGCTCAGTTCTCTCATGTAACTCAGTTTAGAAGTTCTATATTTGATGCTAGTTATTTTCTTTTTTTAAAAATGCTTAACCTCAGTGATGCTTGACAAGTTATTGTTCCTTAATAACTTTTGCAGAAATTATTAGTTTTTAAAAGTATGGAGACGGCAAAGGCCACATATCTACAAATATAAACACACTATACATTCCTATATAAACTGTGTGATATACATATTACCATAAGAGGGTTTACGATTGTTTATTGAAATGATTCCAATGCATTTATCTAATTTATGCCACCTGCTCCATTTTCTGGCTCTCAATTCTGTAAAGAGTGTGAGGATATACACTGTATACAAGATGTGAAATATAAGTCATTCTAATTATGGGTGCTTGGCATCCTCTTAAGTTGATATTTGCTAGAATAATTTTCATCTATCTTTTTTTTTTTTACATAATGATAGAAATGTTTCCTTTGGTTTATAGATCTGCATGTGTGGAAGAATTTTTGTGTGATGTCTCATTCTTTTCAAATGAGGACACAGCCATAAGGAAGATAGAAGTGGTAACTGCCAAGATAGGCAGCTCTTCCCAGCAGGTTTTGTCCCTCTTGCTAATTCAAAGCCTGAGTCTAGCAGTCACTCCTCCTTGATGAACAGGTTGTCTGAGGGAACTCATAAATACTGTCAAGTTTTAAGATGTCTTCATACACATACTGCTATTACAAAACCATGTAACCTCAGTACCTCAGGGAAAGGGAAAATGACTCTGAGGCCATTTCCCCTACCTCAACTTCTGTACTGAATCAGTTCTTTTACTGTTCTGAATTATACTTCATAATTGTTTTGATTTCAATTTTGGCTCTGTCACCTTTTAGCTCTATGGTTTCATCAAGTTCTTTCATTTATTGTTATAACACTAATATTTGTTAGAAATATGAACATCATGAGGAGTTGAAGTATAGTTCTTTGAAAATTCAGTAAGATAATTATAGAATCATCAAGTGCGAATACAGGGAAAGTTTTCATTATAATTTCTCTATTGTTTTGACGTTAGTAGAGATTTTTACTAATTTTTATAACTGTTGGTTTATCTCATTTTCTAAAAATAGTTTTATGATTCTATTTCACTCTGCTCTCTCTTATAATTCTGTCACAGGATTTTCGCCGTCCAATTACATTAGTGTAGAGAATGTCTGTGATTGGATATGGAAAAGGGGGCAGAGCTAAGAGTGGGGAGGGGAGAGAGAGAGAGAAAGACAGAGAGACACAGAGACAGAGAGACAGAGAGAGAAGACATCCTAAGAAGGAAGGGGAGAAGCCAACATGGAGGTAGATATACAGGAAGATCCTGATCTCACATGGTTTTAAAAGCCACAAGTAGCTAAGATTTTCGCAAGGTTAGAATAATTGAGGTAAAGCTTTTATCATTATGAATTGGCTCTGAAAGCATTGTATTGGCATTTTTTAAATTGTGGTCTTATTGTTGTATAAATCTGATTTAATAATTAAGCTTTAAGAGTCATGTTTCTACCAGGTAATTAGGTGTTGAGATGGCTGATTATGGGGTGTTGTGGGGCATTGTGTGGAACTCAGGACCTCCTTAGGAGAGATGGCCTGGAGGGGCTGGAGAAATGGCAGAAAGCAGGACCTTCAGGGAGCCAGGATCATGAGGAACAGGATCCTGCTGGGGCAAGGGACCATGGCCCAGCAGAGCTGGAGAGTTGGCAGGTCAATTTTTTAATATATCTTGCAATAGTTCTTTTTTTATTAGATATTTTCTTTATTTACATTTCAAATATTATCCTCTTTCTTGGAAAAAAAAACTATTACCACCCCAGTTATCCTGCTTACCAATCCACCCTCTCCTGCTCCCTGGCCCTGGCACTCCCCTACACTGGGGCATAGAGCCTTCACAGGACCAAGGGCCTCTCCTCCCATTGATGATTGAGTAGGACCTCTCCTCCATCCTCTGCTATATATGCAGCTGGAGCCATGGGTCCCACCATGTGTACTCTTTGGTTGGTGGTTTAGTCCCTGGGAGCTCTGGGAGTATTGGTTAGTTCATATTGTTGTTCCTCCTATGGGGTTGCAAACCCCTTCAGCTCCTTGAGTCCTTTCTCTAGCTCCTTCATTAGGGACCCTGTGCTCAGTCCACTTCTTCTCTTTTAATTGAAAATAGATTCTTATTTTATACTATACACCCTGACTTCAGTTTCCTCTCCCTCTATTCCTCCCAGTTTCTCTCTCCCTTCCACTCTGTCATTTTCTTTCAGAGTAAAACAGGTTTCCAAGAGACAACAACCAAGGACAAAAAAGCAAACTACAAAAAGACAAGTCAAAAGCCCTCACATGGAGGCTAGCCAAGGCAATCCAACAGAGGGAAAAGAGTCTCAGGATCAAGCAAAGGAGTCAAAGACATACCTGCTGTTTGTTGGTTTCTCAACTTAAAAATGGTTTGTTCCTCTTTTATAAACAGTCTTATGTAGTATATATAAGATGCTCGTTTAAAATTGCAGATGACGTAATAGACATAGTTCAAAAGTAGAACATTTGTATAGTATATACAAGGGCCATTTTGGTCCCCCACACTGGAAACAAACAAAAGTCTTAGCACAACTTCCATATTAACATATGAGAAGGTACATATTTGAATCCTTATGACAGTTGCCAATTCTCCCCAAGCATAGAATAATGAACTAAGTTCTCTCAAATATCTGGCCTTATGCCAACCTACAGCCAGGATGAAAGCACAAGAATACCAGGTCTTGAAAATAGAATAAAATCTCTTTCTACTCTTATTTGAGTTATCCTATTTGTACATTTTCTGATGTTAAGGGATACCATAATTATATATTTTTTATGTCTCTGTATCTTTGCACATGCTCTTCCAGCTGTCTGAAATGTTTAAGAAACTGGGTTCTCTAGCTGTCCTCCACCGAGCTGTTGGATTGCTGAGTGGTGTTGATATCCTTCTGTGTCACAGATACTGACATTAAAGCATTGTCAACACTGTATCTTTCTTCAATCTTTTCTAACTTCACTAACTTTTCTTCAGTCTTTCTGCTCTATTCCCCCATCGTCCCTCTCTCCTTTTTCTTCTAACCTGATGCAATGATTTTTGTGATTCTGCCTCTCAGCTGAGTCAGTATCAGATCCAACACCTGGTGAATTTTTTGTTCAACATTTTATTGAGTGAGAAGCATCCTGGAGAAGTGTGTGTTTCTTAAAGTCTCAAACAACATTAGCAATAAAACTGTCTATGCTAGGTAACTAGTATTCATGTATCTTTGAATTAAATAGTTTTTATTCCTGCTTATATTTTGGCAAGTAAAATGTTTTTGCCCATAACGTAGTCAAAAACAAGGAAGTAAATCTTTAAGCTTTATTATTTTCAGAGAACCAGCAATCTGAGGAAACAGTCTAATTATTCGACCAAAGACATATCTTTTATGCCAACTTTAACAAGCAGATTTCTTAGAAAAACAGATTGAAGCAGTCACATATTTGAAAGTTTAGCCTTGTCCTCTTTGGTTAGGTAGTCAGTTTTGTCTCTGAGGTTTAAATTGGTAATTTTCTCCTTACTCTCTCCTTTTTGTAGTAGGAAAGAGGATCACAAATACCAAAGCTTACATTACTGCAATGCCAGTCATTTGTGTGCCATCTAGATTAAAGGTTAATGAAGGCAACCAAGCCCCCCCCCTCGATTCTTTCCTAAAGAATGCCATACAAATATGTTCTTATAATGCAATTCAATGTTCCTATAATTATACCTCTATCAAAACAGAATTAGATTCATTCAGCTAAAAGACCCACATAAGGTCAAATTATTGAGTTCTTATAAGGGGTTAAAGGTTAAAGTCACTTTCTCTTGTCATTTGACTTATCTTATTTTCCCACATTTTCTAAGATGTTTTAGATATGATAATTGAGCCATAATTCATAATTACTTAACTATATGAAGTGTACTTGTCGTTCTTTGAAAAGGTTAGTGCTATCATAGGATGTGTAAATCTTCTTTGATGAGAAAAATGACAAGCAAAAATGCAATCTAAGTCAAAGTTTTATAAAACATTGGCTTGGATGTGCAAGCTTTTGAGGTAATTTTAGCTTAATCCCTCATTAGAAATTCAATCCTTATTTATGTATGATTATCAAACTGATAATATTTAGTGTCATTGATGAATGGACTTATGGAAATAAGGACAAGTTTAGAATTTTTCTTCTCTTCGGAATCACTGAATATTTTACATTTCACATTACTGTTTTATAGACTCTCAATGACTAGATAAATCGGGTCTCAGGTTTTACATTTATGAAGACATAAATAAATGAACAGAGATGTGTCCACACTGCTTAAAGATGAAGGATGTAAATTGAGATGTAACCACAGGAAATATAGGAGCAAATGGCTGCATAACTGCAAACCGCTTCTGTTACAGGACAATCAACCTTGCTCAAGTCACAGGCCTTGAGTCTGTTTTGACAGGACTCCATATTTAAAACAGGAAAATTTTCTGGAAAGTTTGATGTCTTTTTCAAAAATGGTATGTTTTCTAATCAGAAGCACTAGACTTTACATGTCTGAGCTCCAAGATGATAATCCTTTCATAAATTCTTTTCTGGGTAACCTTTTAAGGCTCTTTAAACTTGAGACTGATGAAATAGCACGTTACACACTACTGTGCAGCCAACCAGAACTTCTGTACGCTCTGGTTTATATAATGAGTCCTCAGTACTTATCAAACATTGGCATAAGTGGAGCTAGCCAATAAGCAGGAGGAATTTAAGGACTCTTGTGTATTGCTTTAGAGAGACTTGAAGGAGACCAGAGAACACTGGGAACACTTTGGGCTTTGGAGTCAAGTCCCTATGGGTTAGGCTCCCATGAGTAGTTCAAAGTTTCTGTCTGCTGAGTGCTATTTTCTCTCAGCCTTACTGACCTCTCTTCTGGCTCACTGTATGTATGAGTGATGGTTGAGGGGGTTTGGGAGACCAGCAAGCTCCTTTGTTTCTGCTAAGGATACTGATAAACATTTTTTCCTGTAGGTCAAGCTGAAGCAGCCTTCTCAGGGAACTCTGCTTGAGATCATTCCCAAGCTGACTTTATTTACAACCATCTCTCATGTCTGCTCATCTACTGGTTCTGAGAGCATCTCTTTAATTAGCCATTTCCATATTGCCCACTTTGATGCCATCTGATTTATGGAGGTAGAGACTTCCACAGTTCCTAGTGAGGATCTGCAACAACAGGTATAGGATATGTGTCAGATTACAATGGGCCAAAACCTATTATAATTATAATTATAATTATTATTATTATTATTATTATTATTCTCTTATTTAGTCTAATTGATGATATATTTCTGCCTTTATCTTTACTCTGCCAAACTCTACTCATTTTAGATATTAACCTCCTGAAATCCTCCTCTTTTTGTCAGGAAATGTACTTTCATAGTACACCATAGACATTCTATTATCTAGTGATCTTCCGAGCCTATTTCCTTTCCCACATGTACATGAAAATTGGATGCATCAGGTTTAGATTTTTAGATTTTTAAGTGACTGTTTTACCATTTTCCATGCTGGCCACTGGTTAAGAGCATAGTTACTTAATACTTCTTTAAGTGGTCTTAGGACCCATTCAATAATGATAGTCTACCTAGTACTAGAAGTTTAGTTAACTGTTCATTGTTGGTGAAGTTATGGTTATTAGAAGAGAGTCTATGGTCTCTAATTTACTAAACCAACAAAATTCATACCAACAATCTATAAACATCTTTCTTAAATCCAGAGGTATGTGTGCAATAGACAGAAATCATATATGAAATCACAAGCCAGCAAAATTCAGAGTTATAGAGCCCAATCCCAATGGGTACATCTATTAGACACTCCTAAATATATGGCCCAGGGGGCATTGTGGCAGAAAGAGTAGAAAATTTGTAAGACTGGAGGATCAGTCAATGTGTTTGTTGTGAGATTTTTGTCTCTAGTAATGTCAGAATGTACATCCATAAAGTATCACCAACATGACTGCCCAAAAGTGAGTTGAACAAGGACAAGCCAATGGACATGCTGAAGTGGACAAGGAAAACTCTACTGCTGCCTCAACCTCACACAAAGGCAACTGAGAAGATCTGGGAGCAAGAAAAGGGGTCCTTTCCTGGGAAGAAAACATTAATTGGTTATCTGGTGCCCAGTAGTCAGCAGTGGAAACTTACATATAAGCATTTTATATGTATTGAACATATATTTAGGAGTATACATGGAGGTATATTTATTCATACAATAACAATTAGTGAAAATACCATGACATTCATTTGAAGCAGAGCAGGCAGGTTTTTATAGGAGACTTTGGAGGGATAAAACAAAGGGAGAAATTATGTAATTATATTATAATATCAAACATTGACATTAGTAAGGTAACAAATTTATATACTTCTTATCTGAGGAATCTATTATAGCTGTAGTGTTTTAACCAAATGAAACTTAGGATAAGGAATGGCATAAAGTTGTTGATCAAACAGCAGTTTTTATAGCTTTTTGTAACTATTGTATTTTGTTCCATTCCAAAATCCCAATAGTCTCTTTCATTCACATTTTGATGAGATTCTCCCAGACAAACTGTGGTTCTATTATGAAAGGTTAGTCCCTCTGCATTGTATTTATTGACAGGCCTAAAGCAAGTCAGGGTAGCTCCTAAACACATTTCTGGGTCCCCGAGGTCTTGTTCAGTGAGTTATTGTTTTAAGGGCCACATCAAGAAAACATTTCGCCTGTCTCATCAAGCATAGTAGTGATTTTTGTTAGGCTAGGAAGGGTAGACTGAGCAAATGCTGAGTAATTCTAATGAAAGGAAAGGAATTATCTTTGCTATGTTTTTTCACTTGACATTTTTGTAAGCAAGAATTGAAAATTATAATATTAAAGATTTTTTTGCAAATAAGTATTGATAATGCTCTTGAAAATTTAAAAACCATAAAAAACATAATAGGCAATTATCTACCAAATAGTTTGGTTTGTTTTATCTAAAGATTCAGAACTGACAAGAATTAATTTTTATGCCTCTCATTCTGTTACTTTAAATTTATCAACCTGACCTTTTGAGTAATCTTGAGGTGCAACATGAGATATCATTTTTATTTGTTTGGATTTTTTTACACTGGTTTGTATTTTCTTTATTCTTTTTGCTTTTCAATTTAAAGATGGAAAGACTTTTCTTTTGAAATATTTAATAAGTGAATAAATGTATAAATAGTATCAGCAGCCATTTTTCACAATATCAGCACATGATTCTAGCAGGACTTACACATTTTGGAACAATTTTATATGTGTGACTTTTATTTGCCTCTGGGTTTCCAGGTTGTTCTCTTTTCCAGTCTGCTGTGATTTCTCATGATCTACACTCCTGGGATTCACAAGTGCACAGGTTAAAATGCTTTTGAATGCAGGCTATCCCCTAGACCTCTAGTTGAGGACACTCACTGAACTACCAGCAGGGATCTGTGAAGCTGAAATTTCTCAAGACTTCTTTAAGCTTTTACTTCTTATATGCTTCCTTTACAGGGTGAGAGCAAACAAGACAAAAGATGACAGTAGTTATCCACTGTGCATTTTTTTTTATCCCTTAGCATTATAAGGTGTCATCCTTTCTCACACTGTGCACTTTCTAAGAATCCCTAATGAAAAAAAATCTGTGCGTATTATGTATATGCACACACTTATAACCACAATTCCCTTGATAATTTAAGAGTTTCCCAATACAATGTCTTAAGGCCTGTTTATTACTATGAATTTTAAGAGGAGAAGATTAGTCAGTTTGGAGATGATTTAATGCTGAGCAACTGACTTACATTTTAGTTTTAATAATTATCAACAAATGATAACCGTAGCATCAAACTAATTTTATTTTACTTAAGACTTCACCCTCATAGATTCGTGGCATTGTTAATGTGTAGTGTTTCAGGTATGTGGGTTAGTTGGCAAATTAAAAAGGAGACCAATTTTCAATCTTTGTGAAATTTATACTTTGGGGAAAGGGAGAAATGTTATAAAAAATCTTGTTGCCAGCAGTGGTGGTGCATGCCTTTAATCCCAGAACTTGGGAGGGAGAGGTAGGCAGATTTCTGAGTTTGAGGTCAGCCTGATCTACAAAATGAATTCTGGGATAGCCATGGCTACACAGAGAAACCCTGTCTTTAAAGCAAAATAAAACAAAACAAAACAAAAAACTAACAAATAAAAAAATCTTATCATGGTAATATTATATATTGCTATGATAAGTTTTCTTAACATTGTGACCTAAAATGATGACATTCAATAATATAAGTTTAAAATATAAATGATGTGAAAGATACAGAGAAAATTCCACAGCAGAATGATAGAATGGTTACATTTGGTGGTTTGAAAGAAAATGGCCCCCATTTGTCATTGGGGAGTGACAAAATTAGGAGATATAGCTTTGGAGTTTGTGTGGCTTGTTGGAGGAGCTGCATAACTAAGGGGTGGTGGGCTTTGAGGTCTCATTAACTCAAGCCAGTTCTCTTTGGCTGCCTGTGGATCAAGATGTAGAATTCTCAGCTCCTTCTTCAGCACGCTGCTTTACTTTCTGACATTATGACAATGAACTTAACCTTTGAACTGTAAGCCAGTTCCAATTAAATGTTTTCTTCCATTAGAGTTGCTGTGGTCATGGTCTTTCTTCATAGTAACAGAAACTACAACTTAAGACAGATAAGTAACTAGAAACTGCTTATAAATGGCTGAAATGTTTAATATTACATAGCACATAAACCATTGGTTTCTAAATTAGATTTATACCCAAGAGAAATGAAAATGTAGGAGTGAGAAAGGACTGAAGGAGCTGAAGGGCTTTGTAACCCCATGGGAAGAACAACAATATCAACTAACCAGATCCCCAGAGCTCCCAGAGACTAAACCACCAACTAAAGAGTATCCATGGCTCCAGCCACATGTGTATCAGAGGATGGCCTTGTCTCTCATCAATGGGGATAGAGGACCTTGGTCCTGTGAAGGCTCAATGCCCCAGTGTAGGGGAATGCCAGGGTGGGGAGGTGGGATTAGGTGGGTGGGGGAACACCCTCATAAAACCAGGGGTTGGGGGGATGGGATAGTGGGTTTCTGGAGGAGAAACCTGGAAAGGGGATAACATTTGAAATGTAAATAAATAAAATATCCAAGAAAAAAGAAAATGTATTCCAATTATTTATAAATAAGTTTCATAATAGCCAATGAGAAGAAACAATCCAAATGTGCATGATCTGATGAACTGATAAGCAAAATGTGATGAAGTCATATGAGGGAAGACTGCAGTATTATAGGAAATAAAATGCTGATACATGCTATCTTATTACTTGATTTAAAGAAACTTTCAACTAAGTAATAGAAGACCAAATCAAAAGACAGAATATCAAATTATTTCATTTATTTGAAATGTCTACCAATGGCAAATGTCTATAGATATAAAAAGTAGATTAATGATTTCCTAGAGTTAGAAATAGAAAGGGACATGGATGTATCATTCTTTTTTTTTTTTTTTTTTTTTTTTTTTTTTTTTTTTTTTTTTTTTTGGTATTGGAAACACTGACAAATTGGATTATGGTATATATTGTATAATTCTCTAAATTTGTAAAATTAATTAA
This sequence comes from Montemys delectorum, assembly GCA_019843815.1. Lineage (NCBI taxonomy): Eukaryota > Metazoa > Chordata > Mammalia > Rodentia > Muridae > Montemys > Montemys delectorum. The sequence continues at coordinate 33,726 of JADRCD010213635.1, forward strand.
AGCATAATTTTAGATGTTAATGGGGAAAAATTCATGAGGCCCCATCCCTGCATGAAGAGCTATAGTCAATCAATAGCTGCTTAGAGATGGAGAATCAATTTTCTCCAGGGATAAGACCCTGAATAGAATATCCAGTCCCATGCCTTAAATGTGTGTTTGTGTGTCTAAACACAAACACATGAAGAACATTAAATGGAACTAATTAGTGTGTATGTGTGCTTGTGTATGTATTTGTGTATTTGTCCATGTGTGTGTGTTTATGTATGTATATATAATAATTAAAGAAAACTAATCCATAGACTTGAGTGGAGGGAGAGAGGGAGGGATGTAGCTCTCCCTGAGAAGAGGTAGAAGAAGGAAGGTGATAGAATTTGTGTAAGTACGATATCTATGTATGAAATTTCCCCCCAAAATTTATTTTTTTAAAAAAAAAAGTTTTAAAAAGTTGGCAGTGTTAATTTGTATCCAGAATCTAAGTTTTAGGCAATGTTTGGCAAAAAGGATTCCTTTCTGCTCCTTTTTGTACCCACTGTAGCATCTGAGAAGCTGAAGTTGTAATAGTACAGGTTTTCTAGGAGACCTCTTTGGTTCTGTATATGCTGTGCATGGTGATCTCGGTATAGTGAGGTTAAGGATCCCATGCAAACAGTTTTGACATAGAGACAGCAGGATGTGGTATAGCATTCGTAGGGCCTTCCATCAAGAGGCATGCCACTGCATCCTCATTATTAAAAATTCAAGTAGTAAATACATAAAATATATTTCCTTAGAAAATGAAAAAAATTCAGCATATGAGACAACATAGTCTAAGGGTAAAATAAGCCAGCCAATGAAAAACTACACTAAGCTGTGGAAACTAAAATATTCCAACTGCTAGAAGCAGAGGAGACAATGGTCACAGCCAGGGATTTGGATGGGTGGCAGGGAGTGTCTTTATAGCCATTAGACTGAATAGCTTGGATATCTACGGTGCATCCTCGAGTTTTAGTAAATAATTCTCTTATTTACAGGAAGCAGATAAGTCATAAGAAGATAGAAGAGAAAGTAGTTGGGTTTTGAGTTTTTTCCATTAGCCAGTGACATATTGTCAAGAAAGACATCCATTTCCTGGTCCAATATGAGTGCAATAGCTAATTTGAAAGAACATAGGCAGGTGCCAGCTTATTTGGCATGATCTTCTGTGGTTGTAGTTTTTGCTTTAGAAAAGTTCTCAGTGCCTGGGTGGATGAAATTCATTATGATGACCAAGTTGGCATTCAAACCTGTCTCTACTTTCTGAGTTCTAGATTCTGGGTATAAGCCACTATGCCTAGAATGATATGAATTTTCTTGGGAAGAAATTATCAGTTTTAGTTATGTATTCTGAAGTTATTCACTGAATCTGTTTGCAGTCAGAGTACATCTTTCAAGGTTAAGTTGTACTATAAGGGTGTCTGTGAACTTTTGATTGAGTCAGTCTTTCCAATGAAATTCCTTCTGACTTTTTAGAACCCCTCTGGACATTCGTTACAGTCCTTACCTTATTTACCTGAGCTTTTAATTAGCTTTCCATTCAGTCAGAACATGCAGTCTCTTGATGCTGAGTAGACTTTTCACAAACTTAGCACTCAGTAACAATTGAATAAAAAGTAAAGGATAAGGATATTTATTTTTATCTGGAAGGACTTGGAAGTCATATCAGAGCCACATAATTCATTATGATGTCTAATTTGAGCTCCAAAGAGTTCAGCAAGGGAGAAATGGAATAGAACAAGAGGATTCATCTTAACATATTTTGTGCCTATGGGGAAAAAGAAGAAACAGTTTCAACTGAAAAGTACATTAGGATGGTAAGTAAAAGAATGTTATCAAACTAGTAACCAAGAACTGGATGTTTTTGCAACACTCTGTAGGGTGCGATTTTTAAGAGATTCATCAGTAACAATTTATTGATTCTGCCATTTCAGTCCAATACATACTATGTCTACTTTTCAAGTAATGATCTAGGATCTTTACATATTTGAAACATTAGCTGTTACCTATTATTGTCTGTTGCATCAAAAATATAAGTACATGGAGTCTCATCCCCAAGAGAGCAAGTGCGATGCTTTATACTGATTGTCAATTGACAGAATCTAGAATCACTTAGGAGATAAGATTTTATGTCTGAGGGTTTATTGTGAGTAGGGTAGCTTCTGGGAATGTCTACTGTGGATTATCTATACTAGCTGCATGAAAACAATGAGAAAACTGGGTCAGTACAAGCATTCATCACTGTTTGCCTCCTGACTGTGGATGCATTGTGACCTGGCTTCCTCCTGCCTTGCTACTGTGACTTCCCTGCTATGATAGACTGTCAGACAGGGTATGCTTCTTTCTTCAGAGTTATTTTTGTTAGTTTTTTATTTCCACAGCAACAAGGCTAGTAATTAATACAGCAATCATTTAGCATTCCAACATGCTTATATTTCCAAACTGATGGTTAGATGCATGGGTATCCTATGTATCTTTATGTCTGAAGTTTACTGTTTGTGGGAAGAGATCAATCTGAGGTATATACTTTTTCCAATGGCCTCTGTTTTAAAACTTCGCTTAGATCCTCTGCATATATGTTACAGTTTTCAGTTCTGTGTTTTTATGGGATTTTTGTGCAAGAAAACATGTATTTCTGCATCTACACGTGCCTTAGTGGAATGTTTGGTTCTTTGACTTCTATGTGTTCAATTTCAGCTAGTCGAGTTTGTTTGGTTTTGTTTCATTTTATTTCACTATTGCTTTTTAGATGTCTATTTGTTTTCTAGCAAGAGATAGAAATGTTCTGGGTTTGGATGGGAGGAGAGGTGTGGAGTATCTGGAAGTAGTTAGGGGAGGAGAAACTCTAACCAGAGTACAAATATATGAAAAAACACTATTTCCATAAAAGGAGAATAGAAAAAAAGAGAAAGGAACAACAACAAAAATAAAACTTATTTTAGGATGTCACATGAATGATATTAGTTTTTATCAGGTGATTTTTAATAGCAATTTTGTTTTCCTAACCTGAACATCAGAATGCTGGGATTCTTAGCCTTTGGATTCTGAGACTATAAGTGGCTATCTACGATTTATCTGCTCTCACCTTCCCAAGTTCTCAGCCTTTCAGCCTTGCTTTGATCCATACTTCCAGTATTTCTAGATCTTGGAGATTGCCTGTTGTGGATGTTTTCGGCTTGTGTCACTACTTGCACCGATAGATTTCCCTAGTAAATACCCTCTTAATCTATACATTACCTGTATTTTAGCTATTGTTTATATGTATCTATCTATCTATCTATCTATCTATCTATCTATCTATCTACCTACCTACCTACCTACCTACCTACCTACCTACCTACCTACCTACCTATACCTTATTGTCTTAGTCAGGGTTCTCTAGAGTCACAGAATTTATGGTAGTCTCTATGTAGTAAAGGGATTTATTGATGACTTACAGTTTTTAGTCCAACTCCCAACAATCAACTCCCAACAACAGTCACGGCAGCAGCTGTGAATGGAAGTCTAAGGATCCAGCAATTGCTCAGTCCCACAAGGCAAGCAGGCTAAGCAGAGAGAGCCTTCCTTCTTCCAATGTCCTTATATAGGTCTCCAGCAAAAAATGTGGCCCAGGTTAAAGGTGTGTGCCACCATACCTTTAACCCCAGATGACCTTGCTTGAACTCATAGATCTTCCAGTCTTAATTTTCTAGGATTCATAGCCACTATGCCTCAAGGTCTCCTTGCCAAGATTCAGGTCAGAAACTTGTATCTCTCAGTCTCTAGATTAGGGCCACAGGTGAGCCTTCTAATTCTGGATTGTAGTTCATTTCAGACATAGTCAAGTTGACAACCAGGAATAGCCACTACACTTATCTATAATGTATCCATCATCTATTCTCCCTAACTGCTTCTACCTGTTATATACAGGCATTCTGCTGGGACCTAACAATTGATTACATCATTACCTGCCACTGCCACCAGGAACAACAGGTGTGTGCTGCTTAATAAAAGGACCCATCTGCCATTCTAGCTTTCTCTTTTTCTCTGTCTTGGGTGTTCTTGCTCTCATTTTAAGTATCGGACTGCTTGGTCTCCCTCTTTGCTCTGTTTTTATTTGCCCTCGTGGCTCTGCTCCCATCTGTCTGCCTGTCTACATGCACACTCTTCAAATTTTATCTCTTCTCAGGTACTTATTGCTTTCAATTCCCCTAATAAATATGTTCCACACCAGGTCTATTGCATGGCATAAGTTACTCAGAGGCACTAGTTGACATGGGCCCCCAAAGGTACCCCCTCGCTGCATTATACTTCATAACATTAACCTCTTCCATTCATCCTCTATTTGTCTACCAGTCATCTACCCATCTATGTAGCCATCTATCTAGCCATCTGAGCATCCATCTTCTTAGTTCTATGCTTATGGAGAAACCACACACACACACACACACACACACACACACACACACACACAC
>JADRCD010213636.1:0-23142 GCA_019843815.1 Montemys delectorum
TTTTTTTTTGGTAGAGAGGTGTTAGGAAATTGAAATATAAACCCCTCCATCCTTTACAATGCTTTACAGTACAATGGCCAGACAAGTGTGTGGACCTTATTCAAGAAAAGCTTCTGGGTTTATTTCAGTAGATCATTTGGGAATACAAAAAGCTAGTCTCATTATTCCAATATTTTTGACAGCCAGTCAAAGTCTTTGGTTTTTAGGTACGGAAATTTATCTTAATTCATGTTGGCTTAAGTCTCTTGTAATTTATGATTCCCAATATAATAATGCAGATATCTTGAGTAAGAAATAGCTATAGGAGAACAAAAGGAGTTGCTCTGTCTACTGAGAAAAAGTAGGTGATATTTCTACTTCATGTGTTATTTGGCAAAAATGTAGGTAAGAAATCTCTATGAGTTATGAATCTGCCTACTGAATCCACTTGACTTGAGTTCCTGTCAAGTAGGAATGATAAAACTTAGCATAGTCAGTGAGAACAGGACTAACATGTTTCTTTTCCTTTTTAACTTATTTTCCAATAACACAGCCTCTATTGAGGCTGGACATTCTGCTGATATTTGAATCAAGCAGAATGTCCCCCAGTCTCAAGGACGAGACTTTCCTGTCAAGACTGGCATACTTCAGCAGATAAGTAGTCTTAACACTGTGTCAGTGATAACTTGATTTCCATTTTTTTTGGGGGGATGGGAGTAGAGCATGGTGAGTAGGGATATGAGCAAAATTTTGGAGAAGTTGAGGGAAGGAAAAATATGATAAAATATATAATAATAATAATAATAATAATAATAATAATAATAATATAATTATAATTTAAAGAAGAATGGTTTAAGATCAATTCCTCTGAAAACCTAGTCTTTATATTTTGAAAGGCATTCTTTAATATACAATTGACATAAAATTAAAGCTTTTATACTGTAGGTCAATCCATTTAGTTTTTTTGGGATCATATTTTTAAAATTAAGTTTATCTTAGAATTACACGAAGAATTTACAAATTAAAATGAGGCACTCTTTGAGTACAGTATTATAAAGGTACAAAGGGATAATTTTCAAGACCTGATTTAAAAGTTTTCCAGTAAAAATGGTTATGTATGTGCTATACCAAAGAATATTGAAACTACTTTTGTTTGAGTGCACCCAGGACTGTTTTCTTAGAAAACATAGTTCGGAAAACTTTTCTTTACCAAACTGCATATATTCCTTGCAGAGCTTTTTACTCAAGTGTAAGTTATCTACTTTTTCTTAATAGATATTTTCTTTATTTACATTTAAAATGATATCCCCTTTCCCAGTTTCCCCTCCAGAAAACCACCTATTCCCTCCCCCCTCCCCTTCCTCACCAACCTACCCTCTCCCACTTACTGGCCCTGTTCCCCTACACTGGGGCATAAAACCTTCACAGGACCAAGGGCCTCTCCTCCCATTGATGACCAAGGGCCATCCTCTGCTCCATATGCAACTGGAGCCATGAGTCCCTTCATGTGTACTCTTTGGTTGGTGGCTTAGTCTCTGAACGCTCTGGGGGTATTGGTTAGTTCACATTGTTGTTCCTCCTATGTGCTGCAAACACCTTCAACTCCTTTGGTGCTTGCTCTAGCTCCTTCATTGGGAACCCTGTGCTCAGTCCAATGGATGGCTGTGGACCTCTACTTCTGTATTAGTTGGGCATGTCAGAGCCTTTCAGAAGACAGCTATATCAGGATCCTGTCAGCTAGCACTTGCTGGCATCCACAATAGGGTCTGGGTTTGGTGATTGAATATGGGAAGGATTCCCAGGTGGGGCAGTCTCTGAATTGTTCTTCCTTCAATCTTTGCTTCATACTTTGTCTCTGCAACTCCTTTCATGGGTATTTTGTTCCCCCTTCTAAGAAAGATCGAAGTATCCACACTTTGGTCTTCTTTATTCTTGAGTTTCTTGTGGTTTGTGCATTGTATCTTGGGTATTCTGAGCTTCTGGGCTAATATTCACTTATCAGTGAGTGCATACCATGTGTGTTATTTTGTGATTGGCTTACCTCACTCAGGATGATATTCTCCAGATCCATCCATTTCCCTAAGAATTTCATAAATTCATTGTTTTTAATAGCTGAGTAGTACTCCATTGTGTAAATGTACCACATTTTCTGTATACATTCTTCTGTTGAGGGTCATCTGGGTTGTTTCCAGCTTCACTATAAATAATGCTGTTATGAACATAGTGGAGCATGTGTCTTTATTACATGTTGGAGCATCTTTTGGGTATATGCCCAGGAGTGGTATAGCTGGGTCATCAGGTAGTACTATGTCCAGTTTTCTGAGGAACTGCCAAAGTGATTTGCAGAGTGGATATACCAGCTTGCAATCCCACCAACAATGAAGTAGTGTTCCTTTTTCTCCACAACCTTGCCAGCATCTGCTGTCACCTGAGTCTTTTATCCTAGCCAATCTGACTGGTGTGAGGTGGAATCTCAGGGTTGATTTGATTTGCATTTCCCTGATGACTAAGGATGTTGAACATTTCTTTAGGTGCTTCTCAGCCATTCTGTATTCCTCAGTTGAGAATTCTTTGTTTAATTCTGTACCACATTTTTAGTAGGGTTATTTGGTTCTCTGGAGTCTATCTTGTTGAGTTCTTTGTATATATTGGATATTAGCCCTCTATCAGATATAGGATTGGTAAAGATCTTTTCCTAATCTGTTGGTTGTCGTTTTTGTCATATTGACAGTGTCTTTTTGCCTTACAGAAGCTCTACAATTTCATTAGGTCCCATTTGTTAATTCTTGATCTTAGAGCATAAGCTATTGGTGTTCTGTTCAGGAAATTTTCCACTGTGCCCATGTGCTCCAGGCTCTTCCTCAATTTCTTTTCTATTAGTTTCAATGTATCTGGTTTTATGTGGAGGTCCTTGATCTACTTGGACTTGAGCTTTGTACAAGGAGATAGGAATGGATCAATTTGTATTCTTCTACATGCTAACTGCCAGTTGAGACAGCACCAATTGTTGAAAATGCTGTCTTTTTTCCACTGGATAGTTTTAGTTCCTTTGTCAAAGATCAAGTGACCATAGGTGTATAGGTTCATTTCTGGGTCTTCAATTCTAATCCATTGATCTACCTGCCTATTACTGTACCAATACCATGCATTTTTTTAATCACAATTGCTCTGTAGTACAGCTTAAGGTCAGGGATGGTGATTCCACTCGAGGTTCTTTTATTGTTGAGAATAGTTTTCTAAATCCTAGGTTTTTTGTTATTCCAGACAAATTTGCAAATTACTCTTTCCAACTCTGTGAAGAATTGAGTTGGAATTTTGATGGAGATTGCATTGAATGTGTAGATTGCTTTTGGCAAGATGGCCATTTTTACTATATTCATCCTGTCAGTCCATGAGCATGGGGGATCTTTCCATCTTCTGAGATCTTTGATTTCTTTCTTCAGAGACTTGACATTCTTGTCATACAGATCTTTTACTTGCTTAGTTAGAGTCACACCAAATATTGCGAAGGGTGTTGTTTTCCTAATTTCTTTCTCAGCCTCTTTATCCTTTGTGTAGAGGAAGGCCTCTGATTTGCTTGAGTTAATTTTTTTATCCAGCTACTTTGCTGAAGTTGTTTATCAGATGTACGAGTTCTCTGGTGGAATTTCTGGGGTCACTTAAGTATACTATCATATCCTCTGCAAATAGTGATAATTTGCCTTCTTCCTTTCCAATTTGTATCCCATTGGTCTCCTTTTCTTGTCTAATTGCTCTAACTAGGACTTCAAGTACAATATTGAATAGGTAGGGAGAGAGTGAGCACCATTGTCTAGTCCCTGATTTTAGTGGAATTGCTTCAAGTTTCTCTCCATTTAGTTTGATGTTGGCTACTGGTTTGCTGTATATTGCTTTTATTAGGTATGATCCTTGAATTCGTGATCTTTCCAAGACTTTTATCATGAAGGGGTATTGGATTTTGTCTAATGCTTTCTCAGCATCTAATGAGATGATCATATGTTTTTTTTTCTTTGAGTTTGTTTATATAGTGGATTACATTGATGGATTTCTGAATATTGAACCATCCCTGCATCCTTGGGATGAAGCCTACTTGATAATGTTGGATGATCATTTTGATGTGTCCTTGGATTCGGTTTGCAAGAATTTTAATGAGTATTTTTTCATCTATATTATTATAAGGGAAATTGATCTGAGGTTCTCTTTCTTTGTTGGGTCTTTGTGCGGGTTAGGTACCAGAGTAATTGTGGCTTCGTAGAATGAATTGGGTAGAGTACCTTCTGTTTCTATTTTGTGGAATAGTTTGAGTATTACGTCTTCTTTGAGGGTTCGATAAAACTCAGCACTAAATCCATCTGGTCTTGGGCTTTTTTTTTTTTTTTGGTTGGGAGATTAATAATGACTGTTTCTATTTCTTTAGGGGATATGGGACTGTTTAGTTTATCTGGTCCTGATTTAACTTTGGTACTTGGTATCTGTCTAGAAAATTGTCCATTTCATCCAGGTTTTCCAGTTTTGTTGAGTATAGGCTTTTGTTGTAGGATCTCATGATTTTTTTGATTTCCTCAGTTTCTGTTGTTATGTCTCCCTTTTCATTTCTGATTTTGTTAATTAGGATACTGTCTCTGTGCCCTCTAGTTAGTCTGGATAAGGATTTATCTATTTTGCTGATTTTTTCAAGTAATCACCTCCTGGTTTCATTGATTCTTTGTATAGTTCTTTATGTTTCCACTTGGTTGAATTCAGCCCTGAGTTTGATCATTTCCCATGGTCTATTCCTCTTGACTGAATTTGCTTCTTTTTGTTCTAAATCTTTCAGACATGCTGTTAAATTGTTGGTGTATGCTCTCTCCAGTTTCTTTGCTTTTTTGGTTTTTCGAGACAGGGTTTCTCTGGAATTCACTCTGTAGACCAGGCTAGCCTTGAACTCAGAAATCCACCTGCCTCTGCCTCCCAAGTGCTCGGATTAAAGGTGTGTGCCACCACTGCCCTGCATCCAGTTTCTTTTTGGAGGTACTAAGAGATATGAGTCTTTCTCTTAGGACTGCCTTCATTGTGTCCCATAAGTTTGGTTATGTTGTGGCTTCATTTTCATTAAACTCTAAAATGTCTTTAATTTCTTTCTTTATTTCTTTCTTGACCAAATTATCATTGAGTAGAATATTTTTAAACTTCCACATGTATATGGGCTTTCTGTTGTTTATGCTGTTATTGAGGAGCAACCTTAGTTCATGGTGATCTGATAGGATGCAAGGAATTATTTCAATCTTCTTATATCTGTTCAGGCCTGTTTTGTGACTGATTATGTGGTCAATTTTGGAGAAGGTACCATGAGATGCTGAAAAGAAGGTATATTCTTTCGTTTTAGGCTGAAATGTTCTGTAGGTATTTGTTAACTTCATTTGGTTCATAACTTCTGTGGGTTTCACTGTTTAACTTCTGTTTCCATGATCTTTCCATTGTAGATAGTGTGGTGTTTAGGTCTCCCACTATTATTGCGTGTGGTGCAATGTGTGCTTTGAGTTTTAGTAAAGTTTCTTTTATGAATATAGAATTTGGTAGATAGAAGTTCAGTATTGAGAGTTCATCTTGGTAGATTTTACCTTTGATGAGTATGAAAGTATGAATATCTTTTTTGATCACTTTAGGTTGAAAGTTCATTTTATTCCATATTAGAATGACTACTCCAGCTTTTTTCTTGGAACCATTTGCTTAGAAAATTGTTTTCCAGCCTTTTACTCTGAGGTAGTGTCTGTCTATGTCACTGAGGTGGGTTTCCTGTATGGAACAAAATGTTGAGTCCTGATCACATATCCAGTCTGTTAGTCTACGTCTTTTTTATTGGGGAATTGAGTCCACTGATATTAATAGATATTAAGGAAAAGTAATTGTTGCTTCCTGTTATTTTTGCTGTTAGAGTTGGAATTCTGTTCATGTGGCTATATTATTTCAGTTTTGTTGAAAGATTACTTTCTTGCTTTTACTAGGATGTAGTTTCCCTCCTTGTGTTGGAGTTTTCCATTTATTATCTTTTTAAGGGCTGGATTTGTGGAAAGATATTGTGTAAATTTGGTTTTGTCATGGAATATCTTGGTTTCTCCATCAATGTAATTGAGTGTTTTGCTGGGTATAGTAGCCTGGGCTGGCATTTGTGTTCTCTTAGGGTCTGTATGACATCAGCCCAGGATCTTCTTGTTTTCATAGTCTCTGGTGAGAAGTCTGGTGTAATTCTGATAGGTCTGCCTTTATATGTTACTTGACCTTGTTCTCTCACTGCTTTTAGTATTCTTTCTTTTTTTGTGCACTTGGTGTTCTGATTATTATGTGATGGGAGACATTTTTTCTGGTCCAAACTATTTGGAGTTCTGTAGGTTTTTTGTATGTTCATAGGTATCTCTTTATTATGTTAGGGACGTTTTCTTCTATAATTTTGTTGAAGCTACTTGCTGTCCCTTTAAGTTGTAAGTCTTCACTCTATTCTATACCTATTATCCTTAGGTTTGGTCTTCTCATTGTGTCCTGGATTTCCTGGATGTTTTGGGTTAGGATCTTTTTGCATTTTGCATTTTCTTTGACTGTGTGTCAATGTTTTCTATGTTATCTTCTGCCCCTGAGATTCTCTCTTATATCTCTTGTATTCTGTTGATGATGCTTGCATCTATGGCTCCTGACTTCTTTCCTAGGTGCTCTATCTCCAGAGTTGTCTCTCTTCATGATTTCTTAATTGTTTCTACTTCCATTTTTAGATCCTGGATGGCTTTGTTCATTTCCTTCTCCTGTCTGTGTTTTCCTGTAGTTCTTTAAGGGCTTTTTGTGTTTCCTCTATAAGGGCTTCTACTTGTTTACCTGTGTTCTCCTGTAATTCTTTAAGGGATTTTTGTGTTTCCTCTTTAAGGGCTTGTACCTGCTTATCTGTGTTCTCTTGTTTTTCTTTAAAGGAGTTATTTATGTCCTTATTAAATTCCTTTATTAGCATCATGAGATATGATTTTAGATCCAAATATTGCTTTTCCAGTGTTTTGGGACATCCAGGACTTGCTGTGGAGGAAGTACTAGGTTTTGATGATGCCAAGTAGTCTTGGTTTTTGTTGGTAAGATTCTTGCATTTGCCTTTTGCCATCTCTTGATCTCTGGTGTTAGATGTTCTTACTGTCTCTGGCTGGAGCTTGTTCCTCCTGTGGGTCTGTAAGCCCGTGTCAGCACTCCTGGGAGATCAGCTCTCTCCTGGTAAGACCTGTGCACAGAGAGTTGTGGATACATCTTTTCTCCTGGGTGCAGATGGATGCAGGAAGGACCCTGTCTCAGCTGTTTAGCTGTAACAGTGGCCTGTGCCTCCTGGCTGGCCCTGCCTTAGACAGTCACTAGAAAGAAATGGCCATCTCACCTGAGTCCTGGGATCAGAGCACTCCCTGGAGACTAGCTCTCCACTTGCAGGAATGGTGCACAGAGAACTGTGGAAAAGCTGCACCCCCCGGGTGTAGATGGAGTCAGGAACGACCCTGTCCCAGCAAGTTCTTTACTTTATTAAAAGATCAAGACTGTACTTTGTTGTTGTTGTTGCTCAGGCACAAAGATAAATCAATTTGTGCTTAATAAATTATTTCCAAGTAATATTCACCCTTATTTTGCTGGTAGGAGCCCACTCTGTGTGCATCAACCTAGAATATTAACCAAGATCAAGTACATACAATAATTTATCCTTTCTGTTATAAATTCTATTCTTGGGTAAAGTCAGATTTCTAGAAAGCCACACATATAGATAACCAGACAGGACTTTTGACCTTTTGTGTCTTGATGACAATTTTTCTGCAGTTGTATGTACATGATCATGTCTCAGATGCTGTGAGAGCAAGCAAGATTCTGGAAGTGCTGCAACTGAGGGCATAGATGTTATGTTACAGACACAGCTTTTTTCTTTTTTTTTTTTTTTTTTTTTTTTTTTTTTTTTTTTTAATTTTGTAGAGACTCACAGGTATCTCATACTTGATCAAGATGGAATTATTCCTAAACATGTCATCACCACTGTTGAGTCTTATGAGTCTTTTCTTCTCAAGCTGTATATGCAGGAATTTTTTTCAAAACAAAGATAATTAGTCACTGAGACATCTGTGGCTTACATTTTACAAACTCCTCTGTATACATAAAACCAGCAGTGAAGAAGAAACACACATTAGGTTTGGTTTCTTCCTCTACTTGCTGTTGTTTTTGTTTTTGTTTTTTGCCACCATGTATATGACTGTGTTTGACAGTTGAATTAAGAGTTAACAGACAGATTTAAGAGAAGAGATGGGTGAAATTGAACAATTTTCACTATGCCTGCCTCTTTTTAGTTGTTATTATTGCAAACAACAACAAAGTTTAAGAACTCATGTGGCCTGCATTGGGTGTCTATGGAAATGTTGGTGGAAATTCATCTTCCACGATATCCCATTTGACTGGGAACAGCAGCAAAAGCATCATTAGTGATAGGATCTCTGATACTCTCTGTGTGTAGAACTTTTTTGTTCTTCTTTTCATCCATTCTTCCTGTGGATTCTGACATAGTTTTATACTTAACTACTCACTTTTCTCCATTAGGCATCTTGCTAACTTATGTTTTACATGGTTCTTTCAAAGACTCATAATGAAGATTAGTCTGTAGATTTATCAACTCATTTTATGTTTTCTTCTATTTCCACAGCTTTACTACCCAACATTTGCTCTTGAGCTCTGCAAACTTTATCTCCAAGGCAGGCTCTACTATCTCCATGTGTTTTCTTATCACCTCTAATCCTTCTTATAATTTTAATTTCCTTCTTCTATTTTTTTCTTTTCTTCCAAATCCCATTGTGATTATCAATAACCTTGCTTTCTTGTGCATGGTTTGCAATGTGGTCTGAGTTAATCTGAATGAAAAACTAAATGTGAGATGACAGCATGGTAAAGAATTTTACTATCCTTGTAGCTAAATAGATTAGTCTCTTTCTACTACAAATAATAGTAAAGTCAGAAGAACTGCGGTAGTTGCTCAATAGGTAGAGATTTTGGAGAGTCGTAGTGAAGAATATGGTGTGCTGAAATGAATGACCTCAAAGATCCTTGGGACATTCTGAAGTAAGTGTTCCCAGTGGTAAACTTACTGCTCTTATAGAAGACCAAGGTTTTGTTCCTAGAACCCAAGTTAGCTCATATCTGTCTATAACTCCAGCTTTACGGGATTTAGTGTTCTTTCTTGGCCTTCATGCACTCATGAGCACATGAACACATGTGACATACACACTCATAGACATAATAAAAATAAAAATAAAATATTAAATAAAAGAGAAATAAAGGGTACTTGGAATCTTAGTTAGGGTTTCTAATGCTGCAATGAAACACCATAACCAAAAAGCAAGTTGGGGAGGAAAGGGTTTATTGGCTTTTACTTCTGTAATGGCTATTCCTGGTTGTCTACTTGTCTATATCTGGAATGAACTACAGTTGGAGGGATCACCTATGATTCAGATCTTGAGGCTGGAAGACACAAGTTTCTGACCTGGATTATGGCATGGAGATCTTGAGGCATAGTAGCCATGAAAAGTTTAGGCCCAAGCAAGGTCTAACCAAACACCTTTAATACCAGGAGACTGAGTCAAGGAGATCTCTGAGTTCAAGGTCAGCCTGGGACAATTCAAGTCCCAGAACCAGGTGTGCTGGTACACACCTTTAATTTGAGCTACACCTTCTGCCGGAGGCCTATGTAAGGACATTGGAAGAAGGAAGATTCACTCTTCTTTCCCTGCTTGCACTTACTTTCCAGCACATCTGTTGGAACCTACTTCTACAGAAGACCAGCTGAAACAACTAGACTTGGGGGACTGAGCAACTAACTACTAGATTCTTGGACTTCCCATTCACAGCTGACCATTGTTGAGTTAGTTGGACTATAGACTGTAAGTCATCACAATAAATTCCCTCAATATAGAGAGACATTCTTTAAGTTCTATGACTCTAAAGAAACCAGACTAGTACAAATTCCATATTACTGTTCATCATCAAATGAACTCATGATAGGAACTCAAACAGGGAAGAAACCTGGAGTCAGAAGCTGATGAAAAGCCATGGAAGAGTACTGCTTACTGGGTTGCTTCCCATTGCTCGATCATCCTACTTTCTTATAAAATCCAGGACCACCTGCAGGCATGGCACCACCCACAGTTTCCTGGCCCCATGCCCCATCAATACATGATTAAGCAAATGCCTTAGATCTGGATCTCATGGAGCCATTTTCTCTATTAAGATTCCATGTATCCAGATAACTCTAGTTTGTGTGTCAAGGTGACATAAGACTAGACAGCAAACATGGTCTTACTGAAGCAGAAAGCTTATTTCTACCCCTGGTTAGTTGTACCATTTTTTAGAGTTCTGTGAAAGAAATGACAGCAAGTCTGTCTTTGACCTTTCAGAAAAAAATTCTTACAGTCTCCTATTGTATGTGGATTTGGCATCTTGATCCTTAGAGCAAGCAGTTCCAAGCTCCTGCCTGTCTGTCTGCCTGTCCATTGGTTCTTTGTCATTCATCCCCCATCTCTGTTTCCACTGTACTCAAAGTATTGACTCTAACTAGTACACTTCATTTAGGGAGAAATTCCTTCGGTAGGTGTTTTGTTTATCAAAACAATTCTCCATACTGATATCTAATGATTCATACTTATTTTCAACTTATTGTATATTCAAGAATGACAGGATAGAGCATGTTGAGGAAAGTCATTTAAATAGAAAATGGAGTCCAGTGTGTGAAATATTTGATTAAACTAAATTCCACAGATGTATTTCTGTACTAATGCTCCATCTTCTCTTTGGAACTTTGAGTTGTTAACACCTATTTGAGTTTTTCAAACCTTAAGTCAAGGATATCATCAAAGTTTAACTTGTCATGCATAGCAATGAGCTTACCTCCTTTGTATGACGGAGGTTCCTGCTTTCCTCCTAGTTTGCCTCAAATACCTCTGTGCCACGCAGGCCTTGCGTGACAGCAGTATCTGAGGCGTAAGCTTAAAGAAAGCCACCCTGAACCCGCATTGTTGCCTGGCCCAGATATGTCCTTGCAAACTCGAGTGCTAGGTGCCCACCAAGTTATAATTTATTAATGGCTAGACAAAATAGGACATGGCTCTCTGACCTTTACCAATGTTCCAACATCTTAGCCAAACCCTGTCTTGGAATTTACCCACCCAGACTAATTGCCTCTGGCATTGTTAGGGAAATAAGGAAGGGAATACAGCCTTGAAGCTTACAGAAAGAGAGACTTATCCCAGGACAAGGTCAAGTAGAATCCTCATTCTTAGTTGAGGACTATAGCTGAACCACTCCTAGAAATTAACAAAAGACAAGTCTCTACTAGCCTAGTAGATTAGCGTAGTGGGCGGTTTTACCTAAGATGGGCAGGACCTTGAGCCGAGTGTGTGTGTGTGTGTGTGTGTGAGAGAGAGAGACAGTGTGCAGCAGTCAGTTTTCTAGATAGAGGAGTCTGCATTGAGCAGTTGGACTCAGTCCGCAGCCCCCCAGGACTGGGGGGCTGGGCCCGTGTGGCCCGAGCGTGCTCAGAGCCTGGGGAGTGCTGCACCAGTCCAGAGGAGATAACTGCTGTTTTTAGACCCAGTGTATTTTAGGTAGCCTCAGATGTACCTTGACTGCTGAGCTGCCAAATTTTTCATATCTCTTTTGCAATGATTGTAAGAGTCTCATGCCATTTTTAAAAAATACATTCAGATCATACACTGCTTGTGTAAGTCTGTTTGTCACAGCCAGCCGAATCCCGTGCACACTTGGCCAAGACCCATTGTACCGCAGAGCACAGGGTCTCCGAAAGAAACCCCAGGCCATAGCACCTCTGCTTATTTAATGGCTCTGAAATAGATCTTCAATTTCCTAAGCTCCGGCATACAGCCCTTCATGCCCCTTGATAACCGAAGTTTCAACACACTCTTTTTTTAAAATTTCTATTCTTTCACAGTTTGAACCAGATTTTTGTTTTCAGTCATAGTTTGCAAGAGTATTTCCTTTCACAAACCATGTGCTGCAGCTACAGTGACATTCTGAGCTTTTGCTTCATATGTTTGCTTTAAACACATTCCAGTACAACTTCCCATAGCCATGACTTCAGTGGTATAATGATAGGAATGATGTTAGAATCTGTGAAAATAATGTTGACCACCGGCAGCATTTCATTCATACATTGTCTTAGTTTCTTTTCCTGCTGATGTGCTAAAATTCCCTACAAAAGCAACTTGGAGGGGAAAGGTTTGTTCTGGCCAACAGTTCAAGGTGAGAAAGCCAAAGAGGCAGGAGGTTGAGGTGCCAGGTAGTATCACATTCAAGAATCAGTATTACAAAGTAATGAATGCATCCTGATGCTCAGACAGCTCTCTTCACTTAACTGTGGAGGATCCCCGTCAGAGAATGATGCTACCCACAGTAACTGGGTCTTCTGACCATAATTAACACACCTTCTCAGTATGTCCAAAGGCCCATTTCCCAGATAATTCTTTCTTTCAAATTGACAATTAGCACTAACCTTCACATATGGGTTCCCCCTATATCTTCTGCATATTTAATTTGTCTTCTTCTTTTCTGCACTCTCCCGACCTACGTTTATTTTAACATCATTTTAAGTTCTCTCAGGTCTTTTCTCTCTGTTAATCTTTCTGAATAACTGACTAAGAATGTACTCTTCTCTGGAAGATTCAGATTCTACTGTTCAATCTTTGGGACCACACATCCACTGTAGTTTATGTATACTCTTGTCTCACAGAAGTTCTTTGTTAGTAAAAGTGACTGGTGTATATTTCTTTAACACAAATTGTGCCTGCTTTCTAACATTTAGTGAAATATGCAAGTTATGTGCAGAAAATTAGGTTCTAGGTATACATCACACACATGCACATTTATATTTACAGAAATTGAAACACCTGTATGAAGAACAAGGATACTTGCAGGTACATGCCAAGTAGTGACTCTAAATGTTGTCTTTTGTTGTTCTGGTTACTTCTTGTTTCTCTTTCCTTCTCATTCCTTAAGGTTTCTCCTTTCCCTTTTAGAAAACCATATTGATGGATCCTCTAGTCTGAAATAGTATCTCACTGATGCTCATCTGAAATGGTAAAATGGACATTGTGAATTGAGTAGTCTTAATTCAGCTCCAGGTAAAAAAGATACCCAGTTTAGCATTTAATTCACTATGTAAACATATATAAAGCGGAATTTTTGGTGATGAGATATTATTGCGTTTTTTTTTTCCTTAATTTGAACAGAGGTTTAAATTTAGACTTCTTTCTGGCATGTTCTGCAAAATTCTGCAGGCTACAGATGAAAAATACTAAAATCAGTGATTATATATTAAGGTAGAGTTGAAAAGTTTTTAACCTATCAGATAATTTTGTGATTTATATCCATATTGCAATGAGATCAATAGAAATTTGTTGTCTTCTAATTTTAACAGTTGGCTCATATTTGCACTGAAAGAGGCCATAGTTTTCTTTTTTTTTCTAAAGAAAGCCAGGGATTTCCTAGAATGGTACAAAAGAATAACAGGCACAGAATGTAATATGGACCTCCTGTGTGCCTGGCTGCATCAGTAAGATACCTTCTCTTTCCCACAGCAGCTCACTTGCAGATAATTAATTTGGGAGAAATATGTATCTCACCTTGGGGTTCAAACTTCTTCTGGCTTATTGAGAATCTCTTTAAGTATTGTAAACTAATTATACTAATGTTTATTTTCCTTGACCCATTTGTATTTCACCCATTTGTTCTTCACCCATTTGTATTATTATTATTATTTTTTAAGATAAAGTGACAGGAGCAATCTAGAAAAGGCTAAGCCTAACAGATGTTCTTCCAGAGATGGTTCACTGTGGAACTGCAATGAATGAGCCCTTGGAGGCAAGGCCAGATAGACAAGCCTCAGAATTGATTCTTGCTATTGATTTGCCTTTCCTGTCATTATTAAATCAATATAACAATCCATGGATATTAGCCCACCCCACTAGGCAGATTTTCTGCCAGTCAATGAAAATGTACTGTCTTGTAGTGATGCTATATAAACAAATGCATGATTTCTTAATTCCTAATGATGATTCTAAAAGAATTTACAAGTTTATACTAATGATTACTGAACTCTTTATAATAAAGCCTGAAGTCAAGTCCCTCCACAATATAAAAACTGCAATTAGAACTCTACCCGTCTTCATATGTCCTGAGCTAATAGTACTAGATGGGAAGCAGACATACAGTTTTACAATTTAGGAATATATTCCTTTAGGTTGTGAAACTATTAACTAAAGGTCATTAAAGGAACAAACAATTTATTGTAGGTTCAAGAAAAGAAGATAAAATATTAAATGGGTTTATCTATATTAAACATCAATACTAATTAGGCTCTATACCATACCATCTTAACTTAGACATAAGAATTATGCTTGTCAATGAACCTGTGGAGCTAGTGACAGATAATGAATGTTTAGATAAATAATTAATCTTAATGAAAACACATGTAAACATCTATGTTGTAACTAATTGTTCAATTTATGATTCAAATTTATGTTTGAACTTGTTGTGAACTTTTGGAATGCCATGTGATCTACTCTCCTGTAAAGGTGCGAAAAACTAGGAACAATGACATTCAGTAGGCAGAAGGTGAATATGTTAGAAGTATTACAGAGAGGCAGAGCTGAACAAATGTGGAGAGACATAGAAGAGAATAGAATTAAGGATGTAGAAGAAAAGCAGTGGAGAAGCAGAGTAGAAGAAAAATAGAAGCAGAAGAAACAGTAGAACATAGCAAAGTATAGCAAGGCTGAGAAGGGAAGAGAAGAGACAGAGAAAGAGTTGCAGAGAGAGCAGAAAGCAGCAGGCAGGCTTTATTTTCAATGAGACATGTTTTTAATTCATTTAGCAATGAAAGGATAGAAGCTTTTTATTTCTCTATGCAATAAAGTTTGAAGATTAATTTTTATCCAGAATGAGTGAGTCCTTTCTGTACTGTTGCTTGGGCTTTTGCCCTATCCACAAACTATTTGTATGTATATGAGTGTGTGTGTGTGTGTGTGTGAGTGTGTGTGTGTGTGTGATGTGTGTTTAAGTAAGTTAATGAGACAGTTTGTTGGGCTCAACAAATAAGTATGTGATAATGAATGGGTATGTATAAATGTGTGTATGAATGCATGTGTGTTTATGCTTATTTGCTTGTGTGGAAGTTTTTTCTTTTGTGTGCATGACTCTCTTCTCCTGGTTCAGTAAAAGTTATTTGCTTCTAACTGCTTATGCCCATATCACCTCCACAAAGTAAGAGTCAATGTAGAAATTAACAATTAGAATTTACACAGTACCAATTTCTGCTAGATATGATTGTTAATCAGGGCACATGACACTATGTTATTTTCTGAATTTTACTACACATGCAGCCTGTCCTCATATACATGAAAGCTCCTTAGAAGCAATGATTTCTTCTATGTCTTTCTATTTGACTCAAGGGAGGAAAAAACACCAATGAGATTTAGACAGACAATCTAGCTCATGAATACACAAGGGAAAAAAATATAAACATTATTAAATAATATTTCTTTGTTATCAGTTTTGTTTTTACTTTAAGATTACATTGATTTATTTATGTAGTTATTGTGTATGTGCCATCATGTATGTCTTACAACAACTAGGGGAATAGGTACTCTCCTACCCTGTGGGATTGGGGATCTAACTCCAGTTGTCAGCCTAGATAGCAAGTATTTTTATCCATGAATTCATATCACTGGCCATGTTTTTTATTCTATAATTTGTGCTTATTATTATTTTCACCCAAGTTTGTACATTTTATTAAGATATTTTATGTTACCAATTATTAGGGAGTTTGAACCCATCAATTTCTTCTGTATTGGGTGACAACAGATTTTTGGTTATTTTTCTTTTATTTGTAAGACTTTATGGTTAGCTTTATAGTAATTGAGGAGTAACTAATACTGCGTTTTTGAAGTGAGTGCTATGGAGAACAAATGTAAGATCAATGGACTACCACCATGCTTTTACAGACTGTCATGATGGCTTTATGATTTTTATGACACATCCGAGTTTTCTTTAAATTAAAGTAAGGCCTTACAGCCTTACTTGAAGAACAAATTTATAATATGCAGTTATGAAATATAGTATGGGGAGTGCTGATGATAAAGGAAACATTAAGGGTGAAAAAGCAAGTAAGGAATATTGTAGATTAGAATGGAGAGGGGGGTTAATTTTGTTGAAGTAGTTTCCGGAGGAAGGGTGACACACACACACATGTAAGTGTGTATGTCATTCTTCCTCCACTCAAGACTAGAGTGAAGATGTGCTGTGTGCTTTGGCCTGAGGGTGCTGGACAGAGAACTACTGACTGTAGAAAAGCAAAGTGGAAATGACAGATAGACAGGTATACGCCAGTACAAACCTATAAAACATCTCCCCTACCACATCTATCATTTGGGTTAATTTTGGAGAAATCTAGAGAGTTGTCTATAAAAAGATGCTGACCATTCATTATTAATTTTCTTTAGCCATTCTATCTTTATATTACAATTTTGACTGAGATCCTCAGTCAAAGCAGCTGAGGAATACTCAGTACTTAAGAGAGCAAACTCAGAACCATATGGTCAATAAGCCCACAGGGTTGGGTGAAGAATAATCTGAGGTATTTATATCTAGCTTATAATTAAGCCATATAATTTAATAACCATAAAAAGTAATGTTCAGATTTATGGTAAAATAGAGTTAATAAATAAAATTTACTCAGTCTGTTCCTCGTAGATGGAAAGCCATTACTGTATATTCTTTTTTTAATCCCCAGAGATAAACACAGTATGCAACGCAGCAGTTACCTCTATTTCTAGAGACTTATCTAACCTCCAGATTTTCTGAGATGCCTGGCAAGTACCACCTATTCTCATTGCAAAGTGTTACAGGTAATATGGTGTGTCTGGTTTTGCAGGAGCTACAGAAATGGCCTCTGAAAGTATAATTTTCCTTAATTTTTAAAAATGGAAAGAAAATAAAATGCATTCGATCAAAGCATTTCACAAACATGTTTCCATCAACAGAAAACAACTAATTAGTCTTTCTACTACACTGGGCTCAGGATATTTGGGAAGGAGCTTTCAGAAATATTTTGGAGATCTTTACATCTACATGTATGTCTTCCAATGAAGTTTAAGTAAGATGGTTTATAAAAGGATATTCATAATTTTTTGGATCACAGGCTTGAAGTTTGGCTTGATTCACACTCCCACTAGCTACAGACACTCATGTTACCCATATTCCATAGATAGGATCTGAATCCAGATAAAAAAATGTGAGAATAAGTGAAGGTGGGGCTTGTAAAAGAGTTCCCATGACAAATATTCAGTTTTCAAAGGTTCACATGTACTTTCTTTTTACATATGATTTAATGAAATTGAACAGTATCCTATATGCGGAACAGTAATTTAATTTTTCTTTTAATATGATAGGCATTTATCACATGAATTGAGCTAAAAGTCCTCTGTCACAAGTGATAAAAGCACTGATAACATTATTTTATAATTCTCGAGGCACTAACTAGGTTTTAGGTCTAATATCTATATTGTGGTAGTACTTGCAGAGCTCTTGTCCTGAAGGTACCTAGATTGAAGAATGTTAGAGTTTTGCTTTAAGACATATTTGTGAGAGTGATGGAGTAAATGGAAATATTTACTAAGCAGGTTAGTAAAGCACTGATAATAACTAATGCTAGATGATGAGAATTTGGAAATTTATTATAGAATTCTCTCAGTATTGAACATATTTAAATGTATTCATGGTATAAATTCTTGATTTAGCTAATTCTTATAATTTCATATTTGTCATATGGATATATTTTAACCATTAATAAACTTTAGATGTTTTAATTTTACTAAGATTTTAAGAGCATATAAAATATGGCAATCAATATTTACTTATGAGTAGAATTGCATCCTTATTTAAGTTTTCTTCCTGGGAGAAATTTTGTGGTTTGATGTTACTAATTTTTATGATTATTATCATAAAGTAGCATATGAGCTTGGAAGATGGTTAAGAAAAAAGAATGCTTGCTGTATAATCATGAGGACTGGAATTTGAGTCCTAGATTTTAACAAGATGGGCATCTAGCGCATGCCTCAAACTCCAGTTCTGAGGAAGAAAGAGAATGGAGGATTATGGGATCTTGATAGCTTCAAATCTAGATAAAAAAAAATCAAATGAAGAGGGAAAGAATGATTATAGAAAACACATGATAACTTTTCCAAGTCTCTGGACCTTAGGCATGCATACCTTCACATGTACACAGATGTAAATAAATCCTTTAGAAAGATGATACCCTAATTGTTTTCTAGGTAGATTAGATTTGTCCACAATACTTATGTGAGAGTGCCAGAATCACAATACTGTTAGGATTGCTAGTTGTCACTTAAAAATGTGTCCTAAATTAATATATAATATCATTAAGACTATTAGAAGGATAGAGATTTTTGAAAGGACCACATACTGGTTGCAGAAATCTTGTAGAGTTCAGAAACATCTCAACTCATCTCAAAAAAAAGTAATGCAGTGTGGATATTTCATAACAGGCCTCTTCCAAAATGCCATGAAATATTCTTGGCTCTTCAGTTATAATGATAGCTGGAGGCATCATACAACTTTATTTTGTAACTTTTTTTTTCAGTATGGATGTTAAGAATTTCACATCTATTATTTATAATTGCAATGTCAAATAAAGTTAGAAAGAAGTCTAAGAAAAAATAAATTTGCAAAAGACTGTAGTCACAGGATGGAAGGTGATATAGGAAGCTGTCACACACTGCAGCAGGTGGAGAGAAGTACAAGGAATAGAGCAACCCACCAACCCACCACCCATGCATGTGCTCCTGGTCTCCTTCCAACACCCAGGTGAAGGTACTACCTAAGATGTACTCGGCCATAAACTCAGTTTTGGATGCTGAACTTTATTTTTTTTAGTTTTAAAATAAATTAACATATTTTATTTGCTTATTATAGGGATGTGTACATGGGGGGAAAGGGGAGTAATCAACATGTCATACCATGGGAGTGAAAGTTGTCAGAGGTCCACCTTCAGGAGTCAGTTCTCTTTCTCTCTACTATGTGGGCTCTAGTAACTGCACTCATGTTACTATGTTAAAATTGGTGGCAAACATCTTTACGTGCATAATCAGCTCTCTTGACCATGACAGCAGGAGAGTATTAATTTGGTTGGACTGAGAACCTCCAGATATCAGTAAAATATACCTCTCCGTACGTCAGAGAAAACTAACTAAGAGGACAATTTACATTGCGAATATAAGGTGATACTATTCTTCAGGCTCTGTGCCTGGAAGAAGTAAAAGGTTTTAATAGAATTAATTAAAATAATAGATATTAAGAGAAAGCTTTTGAGGACATGCATTCTATCTCCATCCTGGCCTAAATAATGTTGGCTTTCTCATACTGTCTGGCCATGATGGATTTAAACTTCTGAAACTGTGAGCAAAAAAATAAACCCTGTCTCTTATACAATATTTCTTTGGGGATTTTGTCACTGCATTGTGAATTCTTACTAGCATAGAGGTACAAAATATTTCAGAAAATGAGTATAAAGTTCTAACTCCACTTAAGGTTTATTGTTTTCCACTCTCATCCTATTTTCCCTTCAGGGCTTGGTTGTTGCAGTACATTCCTTGTCTTCTACTATCTTGGTGTCATGAACATTCCTCAACAATAATGATGGAATTGGGGGTTGGCCTCTTGAAGTACCAACTCTTTAATTTAAAAATATTATTAAAGTTAACATATTCCCTAGAGACAAATTCTAAGAGATCATGAGTATAATTAAAACATGATTTACATATTGCTTCTTATACTAATTTTTTATAATACTATGCAGCATATTTTGTTTCCTTAAAGAGGAGTGGATGTGAATGTCATTAATATGATGGCAGAAGGAACAATCATATCCTGGGCATGTGTTGCAGTTGGTGTAACATTCAATGGGTCATTTAATTTGAACATATTCACTCATGATGTTCAAGGAACAGACCTCTGTTTCAGAGACAAGTCTCTCCTTCAGATGGCTTTCCTTCTAAGTCTAAGGAGTCATTTATCACTAATACCTATTTTTTATGACTTCATCTTTTAAAGATTAAAATGAAGTGACATATCCTGAAGTAGAGCTGGGGCTCTCAAATGATAAAAATTCCAACCTGAAACTACAAGTGAATTAACATCCCCACAGAAAGTTAATAACTAATAAAAAAGCAAAACTGTGAAGCTGCTAAACCTATTCATTTCATTTTGGCTTCCTTTGACAAGCTGTTGAAGCCACTTTGCATGTTCCCCATGACCACCTAGGTGCACACACAAAGAAGCAAATGCATGAAAGGAGAGAAAGTGAAAGGCACATAGGCCAGCATTTTGAAATAAAGGCAAAAGATTAAAAAAAAAAATAAAAATAAAAAAAAAAAAAAAGAGGCCCTTTGGTGGTCAGTCCTCAAGCATATACTATTCCAGGATATTTGAACCCGTTTCTAGTTAAGGTGTGACTCAACCATTAACACACAACTTTATTCCCTCTGGATAGAATACAGACACACCCTTAATACTTTTAATCCCAAACAATGAAGGTAAAGTTTGTTTGTAGAAGTAAGTACCCATGTTTGAAAGCGATGTCCAATTGAGTGACAGAAAAAGTGACAAATCAGAGAAAGATTTGACACAATAGGATATACTAAACTCTCATGAGTAGAGAGGGGAAAGGGAAGAGAGAAATACAGTATAGGAAGAGGAGAGTACAGTAACACAGTAGAACTCATGCAGAGCAGTACAGTAGAATTGAGAGGGAGGGTAGAGCAGCTTAGAGATGAAGGAGGGAACTTTACTGGGAGAGTTTCACAGAGACAGATCGAAAAACAGGTAAAGACAGAACAAGCAAAAGAATAAAAAGGAACCAGAAGAGTAAAAGCCATCAGTAGAGTTAAGTTGAGGCTAAGCAGAGCAATTTAGAAGCTGAGAGAAAAGCCAGATTGAATAAATCAGCTGGAAGAGGAGGTAGAGCCTAAATAGTTGAGTTGAACCAGCCAGCCAGCATTCAGAAAGAACAAGGGTGAGCTTTTCTAGCAACAATTCTCAGAAACTGAAAATATTCTGGGCCTAGATTAGATTATACAAAGCTTAGAAGGTTCCAGAACTAAGCAGATGGAGGCAGTGAGCCTCCCAGACAACAATTATAACAGGAGAATAAAAGTTATTTCTACAATATGTTTTAGATTACTATGAATGACATTGTTTTCATGATTTTACCTTCATTTGTCATTTGTGTATAGAAATACTACTACTTTTTGTGTTGATTTTGTATTTTATTACTTTGTTAAAAGTTTCAGTTGTAGAAGATTTCTAATGAAATCTTTACATTCTAATATAAATATAATCTGCAAATAAGAATACTTAGATGTCTTTTTTATTTGTCTTATTTGCTCTTATTTTAAGCATTATATCAAACTGTATGGATAGAGTAGCCATCCTTGTCTTATGCTCAATTTTAGGGAAAGAGCTTTGTGAATTTTGCATTTTTCTTCTTTTCATACGATGAAAAGATTGCTACTTTTCAAAGGTTTTTCTGTGTTATATGATTTTATTTGGTTTCTGTCCTAGAGTCTAATTATGTGCTATGATTACATTTAATGATTTATGTATATTGAATGTTCCTTGTATCTCTTGGATACAGCCAACTAGATCTTGGTGGATAATTTTTTGGGTGTGTTTTTTAATTTGATTTGCAAGTAGTTTAGTAAGAACTTTTGCATCCATGTTCATAAAATAAAATGGCCTCTACTTTTGTTATTGTTTAATGTTTGTTTGGCTTCAGTATGAAGAAAAAAAGACATCTTTAACAAATGATGCTAGTCAAGCTGAATAACTACTTGGAGAAGAACTAGAAACTTATTACTTATCTAGCACAAATCTCAATTCCAGAATGATCAGGGATTTCAAATGAAGACTTGATACTGTGAATCTGAGAGAAGAGAAAGTAAGGAATATATGTGTGATCATTGGTTCAATAAGGGATTTTCTGAACAGAACTTCAGGAACACAGGTACTGACCAAGAATAAAAAATGACATCTAATGAACTAAATTCCCTCTTATATCAAAGGACACTATTGTTTGAGTAAAGCAATACAGTTAGCTATGCAGCTGACAAAATACATTAGTGTCTAAAATATCTAAAGAACTAAAGACTGAAAACAAAGAAAATAAATAACCCAATTAAAAAATAGGGTGTGAGACTAAACAGAGACTTCTCAAAAGGTGAAATATGAATAGTTTAGAACAGTTTTTAAAATGTCCAAAATTCTTAGCTATCAGGGAAATGCCAATTAAAGATACTTTGAGATTTTATTTTGTCCCAGTCAGAATGATAAAAAAAAATGATGGCAAATGCTGGTGTGGCAACACTTTTTCATTATTGGTGAGAATACTAACTAGTGAAGCCACTATGGAAATCAAACATATGAATAAAATAGACCTATAAAATAATCCAGCTATATCACTATTGGTCATATACTCAAATGATTTTGTGTCCTACTATACATATACTTGCTCTTCCAGGGAAAATCTACTACAATTATTCTGGTAAAAGGAAGTAGTATTAAACTGGCTCCTAATACTATGCCTATAGATTAATGCATCTCTTAGACTGAGATGCATTAGAGAAATTTCTATTTGTAGTAGATGATGATTTACACAGAAATAAAAAACTAACCAAGATGTGGAGAAAATGAAATTGTACAATGCTTATACCTAAGTGGGAAATGTATATCACATTCTTTTTGTATAAGATTCAGGGATCATTGTGGGAGAGGGAACAGAAAAACTTTAAGAACCAGAAGCAGTCCCTGAATACAAGAAAAGTGTTCTTCGAGCACATCAGGGTAACTACTATAGAGGTATTTTAATCTAGCAATAGGGCTGCATCTAGAGACCTTCTAGATCCATGTAATCTGTCTGGAATACAGACATACTCAGAACATACCTTCAATCCCAAACAATAAAGGTAAAGTTAGTTTGTGGAAGGAAACAGCCACATTTAAAAGTGATGCCTAATTGAGGGACAGACTAAGTGGTGAATTAGAGAAAAATTT
>JADRCD010213638.1:10860-22384 GCA_019843815.1 Montemys delectorum
CATCATCATCATCATCATCATCATCATCATCATCATCATCATCATCACACATACCTTTCCCCAGTGCACTTAGGTGCAGGAGCTGTGTTCTAAATGTAACTTACAAATAGAGCCCACGACTTTGCATTTTTATTCAGTTGTGGTGTTCTGTAGAGGACTCCCTGTTTGAAGAGATTTTTTTCTTAATGAGAGGCAAAGTCTTCAATTATCAATAGATACGAGGACAAATATTTAGAATGTAGTTAAGGATAATGCTATTTAAGTAACATGGCAGTTGTGGCAGTTGTAGGCTTTCCTCGGAGACTGATGATTTTGCTAGCCCTGGGTAAGTTGGCTAGGTTTCCAGGACCAGTTTCCTTCTCGTTGAGCTAGCCTTAAATCCTATAAGAGAGATATTTTTCTACCCTGAGGGTTACCGCTTAGTTAGTTTTCAAAGGAGCAACTTTACTGTTTACTTTATATAATTTCAACTTTTAAAATGCTATCAATGTAAAAAATGACAAAATTCAAGGCATGCATTAAGGTGTTTGATATACATATAATATGCATTGTCAATAGTTTTCCTTGATTCCCAAATCTGGTGTTTTCACACCATAGGTGTGGTGTTTTCTCTGTGTGTGTAACTGACTTATCCATCCTTGCTAAGAAAGCATGGCAAAACAAGTGAGAAAAGTAAATGGATAACAGTCTTACCATAATTGTATCTTAATAATTTATGTTATTCATAATTTTTCATCCTCTCTGCTAGCTAATGATTATAAACATCACTGTAAGATTACACTGATCCTTAAGCCTAGCCTTAGGAGCCCTTGCTTCATGTTAATACAGTACCATAAATAAATTTAAAAGGTCCAATTTGAGACGACCATTTGCCATCTGCATAATATACAGAAGTGAAGGAGAAATCACGCTTTACTAAGAGGTCATACATTTATGCTACACAAAAGCCAGGTATGGAAAGTAGATGTGATTAAACATTTTCCTAAAATGGAAAATTAAATTGCCCAAACTCAATGCTAGTCACAATTAAATAAATATTAAGTCCTGGCGGCAATAGCACAATGATTTTAGCCAACCAGATTGAAAAGGTGTAAAGATGAATAAAACCTCCTGCTTTAGAGAGCCACTTAACTGCATTTCTCAAAAGTTGAAATATTCACATCCATTAACTGCTTATTTCTGCTGTTATGAAATGGTCCTGCAACTCTTCAACTGCTGCTTGTAAGGTCTGTGCATATGTTTTCTGAGATATTGTGTTTTAAAATAAACCCTGGAGCTACTGCTCTGTCCATCTCTGAATAAGCAAGATATTACTTTAAATTAGTAGCACAGGTGATTTATAATCATTAACAAACTTGGAAATTATTTGACAAACCAGGCAAGATGAAAACAGCATATCTATTAATGCTTACTTTATAAAAAAATAATAAATTAGGAATATATACATGGAAACTTCTATGAGTATATACACATTTATAAATGTGGAATCTCATATGAATTACATGAGTTCTGATTAGATAGAGCATGCAGTAGATCTATTTATCACCATGAAGAAACTGGAACCGAGAGCCTGAGTACTGTATGTACCTATTTTTTCACGAATCTATGTGTGTGATGTGCACATATGTGTGTAAGTATCCATGGTGATGTGGCTAAGAATGCACGTGTAGAGGATACATGTGCATGTGCTTATGGAAGTCAGAGCTCAGTATCTGGGGTCTCCCCAGAATGCTCTCCTCCTTATGCTTTGAAGCAGGGCCTTTTTTTGAACCTGCATCTTGTCTGCCTATTCAGCTAGTCTCTCACTGGGCAGCTAGGTCTGAGGATCTCCTGTTCCTGCCTCAAAAGTTCTTCCTTATCAGAATCTATCCCATGTCACTTGAGTTTACAGGGATGCTGAGGATGTGAACACTTGTTCTCATGCCTGAATATCAAGCACTGTCCCGTATGAATCATCTCCACAGCTCTGATTTTCTTCTAAATAATGAATGTCTTTTATATTGACAAAATACTAATAATTTGTAATGATCACAGTATCAGTAATATTTTATGCTTCAGAGTGGAGGACAGCGTCGTATAATTACATATATTTCTAGAAAAATTAACTTAAATAATGCAGATTTATCCAGATATGTAATATAATTTCATGCAAAATTTTAAAAAGAATCTTTCAATAAAATGCACCAAGTTTTTCAGTAATATCTGTTTAAGTTCTCAACTTTTATTCTTTCATTTATTCATTCATTCATTTGTTTGTTTCTTTAGACAGGGTCTCACTGTGTAGGTTTGGTTGTCATAAAACCATGTAGACCAGGATAGCCTCAAATTCACAGAAGTCGACCTGCCTCTGCCTCCCGAGTGGAGTCTGGATTAAAGACATGGACCCCATGCACAGGTGTAAGTCATCAATTTTCAAGTCATGGTTAATGAAATTGGTTTTAGCTTCACTATTTAGATTGTTTACTTTTCTGACCTAATGTGTCCCAATTAGTTAAGCTAATTTATTTTAAGAGATTCTTCAACTCTTCCTTCATAATGCAATAACTAAAGAAAAAGAAGAAAGTATCCTATTGGAGGGAAAAACAATCTTATGAATTCCTCAATGCACTGTTCTTACAGACTACTATTATAATTGTAGAGGACACTGAAATCCAAAGACTAATTGTAGAGAATACAAACTGTTCGAAATCAGTGGAGTTTCTCTAGGGCATTTAAAATATCATGAGAAAGGTTGGGATGATGTCCCAGAGGGAATGAGTACTAGCTTCATAATATGAAACCTGAGTATTACATGTCAACACTTATGTGAACTTCAGGCATGACCGTGAGCAGCTGTAACCCCAGCACCATGGATGATAATGATAAAAGGATAATTGAGACTTGTTGGCCACCCACCTAGCTACAGATTCAGTGAGAGATCCTTTCTGAAAGAATAAAGCAGAGCGTCATAGATTGGATACTCTCTGGCTTTTGACTGTGAGCACCCATGTGCTCATGTACACACCCAAATTAGAAAAATTTGGAAGTATTTTACTTCAAAATTTAATTCAATTTTCAGGTCGAACTTTCATATAAAAAATACCTTTATGGCTTCAATATTATAGTCCTAATAAGATATTATTTCTAACACTAAGTATTCTCCAGGGACTAGATTTAATTCAAAGCCCATCTTCTTTGGTATGGCATTAAATGTCCTATTCATAGCAAAGGCTGTATGGCACTCTTGATTATGAAGTCTGTGTCCTTTGAATGAATAAAGGAAGTTTATGTGAGCAGAGCACCATGGGTCTTCATTTGTCTGGAGCTATCTTTTCCACAATTTTACAACAGGGTTACCACATGATCCAATTTCCTCCCAGAAAGGTTTAATTAGTTACGTTTGTTGAAATGCTTGACATGGTTCCTGGTACGTTATATTTAAGACTATTTTATAATTAAATGTCATCTTACAAAAGCTCTCCTTGCTCCTCCATTAATTTATTAGTGGACATTGAATTAAAAATCATAAAACCCAATACTTACTGGTGAATAATTTTAAAATCTTGACTAATAAACAGTTGGCATATGGACATTCTTAGTAAAATATAGAACATTTTCACTGATGAATACTTTTTTCCACTTAAAAGTTTTTACGCTGATTCAATATAATTGGTTCCATTAAGCTATTATAATATAAATTGCATTCCTCTGAGGTCATCTTAGGCTTTGCACATGGCTGAAAACTTTCGTCAGGTGCAATAAAACCTAACTGGTACCAATGAGCTTTACTATTGAGTTGCAGAAGACTAACTCACAGTAAATCAAAGGAAATAAAATAAGTAATGATTTAAAGTAGGTAACACTTATACACAGACTATACTCATCACTTAGTTTTTAATTCTACCAGCAAACCTGAGGAAACTGAGCCACAGAGTGGTTAAGTAGCTTTATCCGGAGTTAATACAAATGATTAGGAGGTAAGATAGCCTTAGAGGGGCTTAAGAATATGTACTGCTCTTCCAGAAGACTAAAGTTCTAATGCCAATCCATACATCTGGTGATTCACTGTTGCGGGAAATATTAAAAAGAGAACCACCCCACCCTGCAAACTCTCTTGGCCTGCCAGGACCAGCTGGCCACATCACTATGTCCCGGCAAGCTTCTGATAATTTCTCCCAGCTAGCAAGATCATCAACGCTCTACATACTCCACAGTCATCTAGCGCCTAGTTACCTGGTTAAAAAAAAAAAAATCAGGTTTATATATCAATAAGATCACAATTTATAAGATGCCAATACGATAATTCCAGAGTCAAATGATAAAGAGAATGTTTTATCCCAAATATTATAACCTTGTAAAAACCTTAGCTACCGGTGGCTGTTTAAAACCACTCAGGGTGTGGATCGTCCTCTTGCCCTGCCTGCATGATGATCTTCCTCTGCTACCTTGCTGCTCTCTGACCTTTCTCTCTCCTAAACTTCTAGCCCCACCTTTCTATTCCTGTCCAATCACAGGCCTGTCAGTGTCCTAATGTGATTGGACAGAGAAAATGCTACAACAGTTCACAGCTGTTTGTAATCCCAGATCGAGGGATTCACACTCTCTTCTGGCTTCTGCAGACATCTAGACTAATATGCATACACTCAAACATGCACAGACGCATACATGTGCATAGTCATCAATGCATACTTAATCTGAATTGAAATAGATTTCAAAACAGACAAACTTTCAGACCATATAGCCTAGCTCTTCTAGCCATGTCCTATCATAACTGATTTTTGATCTACAGTGCTTTTCTGTGTAAATTGGCTTTATGTTTAATGAAATCATAGACTATATGAGTAATTCTGGTTCTTGGAGGTTGAGATTTCTTTACAATCATACAAGCCTAAATTGGATTCCTAAAACCTATGTGAATAAGCTGTGTGGGGTATTGCCCTTCAGTGGCTTGCCAGGTTATCCTACTTAGTAGGTCCCAGACCAGTGAATGACATTGTCTCAAAAACAAAACTAATGATAAGCATGATAAACTACGCCAAAGAAAAACACCCAAGTTTGTCCTCTACCTGTACACTCTTGTGGACAAACACGTTCCCAAAGACAAACAAACACAGTGATTATGACGCTTAATGAAGTGAGAGCCATAGGGGTTTGTGTTCATACTTCCTGATGATTACACAGTCAAAGAACAGGCTTGTTTTCCAGAACACATTTTATCCCTAAGCAAAGCATGTCTGTGGACTCAAGTGTTACGTAAATCTACAGATGTAAACGGGCCCAAAATTTGATTTCTTCAATTTGCCGCCACAAGCCTTGCAGTTTGGAGGTTTTTACTTCTTCTGGGTATTTAATACTTATTAGACCATGTAAGTAAATCCAACGTGGCTCCATTTTGGCAAGGAGATGGAGATGGTGATGTCTAATCCCTGTCAGTGTATCAGTGTACATGAGTATTATTCTTTTTATCCAAGGCACTGATGGAGTATTCCTTTTTGTTTCATTTTAAAGAAACTTTCACACAATCTATTTTATCATATGTTTCTGTCCCCCAACTATCTGAAATTGATACCTTTTGGGAAATAGAAAATCAGTTTTCTCTAAGAGCTTGCCATAGAGTATACCAATCATATTTCCAGGGCAGGTCCAGGAGTAGCCAACACAAAATGGACTCCATCTACTTTTTTTTTTGTCTTATTGGTATCTTTCTTGTAAGAGCCTAAATTTTCTACACTTCAATAAATTATGTATTTTTATTCAAAATATAAAGCTGGTTTAGAGTGGGTAAGGCTGGTATAAATATCTGATTACTACCTTTGGGTACAAAAGGTTAGGTTGAGGTAAAAGGAAAACAACTTAAGTGATTTCTTTTGTTGTTATGTGTTTGTCAGTGGGCAATGTTAAGTTCCAAAGATGTACTATGAACAAAAATAGACAAGTCCTGGTGGCGGTTAGTATTGCTTGTCACCTCACTGAGTCTAGAATCACTTACGAGACAAACCTCTAGAATATCTGTGAGAGCATTTGTAGCTTGGGTTAAATGAGACAAGAATATCCAAACTGAATCTGGGCATCACTGAGCCATGAGCTGGAGTCCTGGGATGCATTTAAAGGAGAAAGTGAGCTGAGAACCAACATTCATTTCTCTGCTTCCTGACTGTAGATGCCATGTGAGCAGCTGTCTCACCATCCTGCTGCCGGGTCTTCCCCGGGATGGTAGACCTTAAATTCAGGTGGTGCTTAATGAACCTAGCCTCTATTAATTTGCTATTGTTAAGTATTTTGTCCCAGCAAACAGAAAGTTAACTAATGAAATACTAGTACACAGCCCGTATGCTACTTATTCTAGTCCAGCACATAGTATGGAATAGAGAAAAACCACATTTACTTTCCTTCTCTAGACACATTGCTTTGAAAATGAAAGTTCACTCATTTCGATAGATATTAGAAATATATTTGGATTGCTTGTCAAGGTCCAAAGTCCCTGAATAATTTTATATTTCTCTATTTTATTCTGCCACATTCCCTATGACCACTTATTTCCACATATGCCCCTTCCCTTTCCTTCTCCAAGCAGACTATATGTTCTCTAGACTGGAACTCTTTTGTGGCCATTTTTATTATGTATTTATTTTTAAATTCCATTTTTTATCATTTTTATTTTATTTACATTCCAGTAGTTACCCCCTCCCTGTCTGCCCTCCCACAGTTCCTCATCCCATTCCTCCTCCCTCCTGTCTCCAAGAGGATGTCCCCTCCACACACTCACCCAATGCCAGGCGTCGACACCCTGGTCCCTCAACTCTTAAGGCTTAGGCTCATCTTCAGTCACTGAGCATGCCAGGCTGTATACATATGCCTGGGAGGGGGGCTCTGATCAGCTGGTGTATGATACCTGGCTGATATCTCAGTGTCTGAGAGATCTCAGGGGTCCAGCTTAGTTGAGTTGCTGGTCTTCCTATGGGGTCGCTCTCCTCCTCAGCTTTTTCCAGCCTTTCCCTAATTCAACCCCAAGGGTCCAAATGTCAGTCCATTGGTTGGGTATAAGAATCTGTATCTGTCTCAGTCAGCTGCTTGTTGGGTCTCTCGAAGGACTGAGGGAAAGGAGGTTCAGAGACCCGCCCAACTTGGGATCCATCTCAAGAGGGGGAGCAAAGGCCTGACATTGTTAGACTTGAACTCTTTACAACAAATTTTCTTACTGACTTGAACTCCTCCTAAGCCTTTCACAAGCCTGGCCGAGTCTCATTTGGATCATGGGTCAATATCATCCTTTGGAGAAACCTATGCTGAAAATTTATTTAAAACAAAACCTTAAAATTATTTCCCATAGGGCTAGAAAGAATTATAGAGCTGTTATCTTCACTTGAGCTGAGGACTAGAGTTCAGTTTTCAGCACCCACAATTAGGCAGATCACAGCCAGTTGTAACTGGAGCTCCAGGCATTCTGTTACACTCTTCTATCCTGCATAGGCATCAAGCATACACGGGCACATACTGTTCATGCTTATGTGGGCCCATGCATATGTAAATTTATATAGATATTAGTTTATATATATTTATACATTTATTTATTTTATATAAATATCTCTATACACCATATACAATACATTATATGTTATACATTATACATTTTATAATATATATTATATATTTGTTATATTTATATAAGTATGTATATATACATGTGTGTATATATATATATATATACACACACACACATATGTATGTGTGTATATCTTGAATTAGCAGATTATTCTATTCAGAGAGACTGCTAAAGTGTCAATTGCCTTGCTTACCTATGAGATGATGCCCATATGTCCTTGCTCATTAGTTTATGATCTTTGACCAGAGTTTTGCACATCTTGCCTTGGCTGACCTCTGCATCTCTGCAGAGCACCATGAGTGAAAGCAATGGTCACTATCATTCAGACATAAATAGATTAAAGGAGACAGCTCAGGGCTACCATTGTTGATGATAGAAAGGCTGTATATATTATTTGTGAGTGGAAGTTCGATTGGTGAACTCTCATTCAATATAGACCCCCACATAAACTTGTACTAGCTCGCCCTAATAAAGTGAAGAGGCTGTGATAAAAGAACAACTCCTTCTCTACCCATGCCAGTATCCATTATCCGTGCTTCAGCACTGTGTATGCATCATGTATACAGTGTATGTAATATATACAACACTGTTCAGTCATAAAATGTAGAGCATATGTGATAGTAATTGTTACATTGAGCCATACCATGCCCATAATTAAAATAGAAAATAGAGTTATAAGCAGCTCAAAAAAGAAGCACATGTTCTCTGAGTATTCAGAAGTTGAAACTTTAAAATGAAGGATATTGATTGTCAGTTTCGTATTAACTGAGCATTTTCTGTGAGATATGGCTATCAGTCTTTACTACTGAAATTCAGGAACATCATATGCATGTCATGCTTTGAAATGATTAATCTCTGAGGGTAAATAAATAATTTTGATTAAAAGCAAGGAGTATCTTTGTCAAAGTTAATAATCAAAAATTAAATGTCACTTAAACCAATATAATTTTTCTTTTGTTGCTATCTAATCTCAAGTCTCTTCCAGAAATCAGAAATCTGAAACAGCATGCAAATGTGAGAGAAAATTTAAATTAAAATGGCCATCATTGGACGGGTGACTTAGGCATTTTCTACCAAGCCTGATGGCTGCCTAATTTTGATTCCTGGGAGCCACATGATGGAAGGACAAAATTGAGCTATATGAATTGTTCCCTGGTGTCCAATGCCCACATAGCATGTGTAATCCCCCCAAATTAAATGTAAAGCAAAACTAATTTTGTTATTTATGAGTGTAGGCTTTATGGTAATTTGGACTGGGCCTCACATCTGCTGAAGCTACCACAAGTTTTCATTAAAGCTCACCAAGCTTTTAAGGAGGAATCCTTTCCTTTATGGTCTCCCCAGGTCTAAGCAGTAAAATACCCATGCCCTCCCCCGGTGTTTCTGTCCATAGGACCTTCAGTATATAATTGTCTAGGGAACAAAAGAATCAGTACTTGCTGCTTCAAGACGATGATTCTGGTTTTAATTTTATCTTCTATAAGCAAGTATAGATGTAAGCATTACTACTGAACACCAGCCCAACAAATAGCAAAATCGGTAGGCTCTCAATTTAACAACAACAACAACAAAAAAAAATCAACATAGTTAAGTCGTTAAATAGCCAGAAGAACTGAGACTGTTCTGAAGGCTCATGATAAGTAGTAACACCTTATCAAAGAAGGTGTTCTATCTTCAGCGGGTTTTGTAAGTCCTACTTGTAAGCAGCTCAGTGGGGTGCGCATTGGTTGAGATTCTAGATGGACATCACAGTATGTAAATTACTCACCCCCCCCAAAAAAAAAGCACAAAGAGTTGTGTTTAGCAGAACTTTTAAAAAGTTGCATCTTCAAATTAGTTCCACTGATGCTTACTATATTTTTCATTGTTGTCCCAAACCAGATTTCATCTGTATGTTGTATAATTTTCTTTAAACTTAGATTTGATATAAGCTTTCCACTATCAATCATGCTTTTCTAACACATACATTCATCTCTTGATTAGAATCTCCTTTCTTCTTGTTCCATCTAGAATTATCATGTTTCTTTTCTTTCTTTTTATTTCTACTAGCCTTGTACATTTGTTGTTGTAGACTGTTACCTTTCCTCAAGTATGTAAAACTTGGAAGTCTAGCAGTTCCTTGAAGTTGTTTTATTTTTAATTTTTATTTTATTTATATGTATGTGCAAGTTCATACAGATGCCTATGGAGGTGAAAAGAGAACATCGGACACACTGGAGCTTGAGGTACAAGCAGTTGTGCACTACTTATTTAGAGTGTTGGGAACGGAGCTAGGGTCCTCTCTGTGAATAGTAAGGATTTCTAATCTCTGAACAACTTCTCTAGCCCCCACGTTAGCTTAATTTAGAGGCACTAACCATTTTCTAATGCTGAAATCAGTGGAGATTGTCATTCATCTTGTTCACAACAGATGTCATAGCAGTGTCTTGACCTCACTCATCAAACAACTTAAATTTCCTTCCTTGTGAGCAGACATGGTCTTATTTTCTTCATGTGCATTGCTTCTAACTGAATGTCTGCCACAACATGTCGACAACAGTTAATATTCTCCAGACTTTATCCACTAAATTGCTTCAGGAAAATGTTGCTTTGCATTGAAACTGATTATACATCGAAACAATCACCCCAAATGCTGGTGTAGAACACTGGTTGTACATTGAAGCAATCACCCCAGTGCTGTTTGTACATACAGGAAATCATCCCCACTGTTGGTATATAATGCTGTTTGTGCATTAAAGCAACACACACAATGCTGTTTGCATGTTCAAGCATTCATCGCCAATACTGGTTGTACATTCAAGCATTCATCCCCAAAGCTGGTGTATAAAGCTGTTTATGCATTTAAGTGATCATTCCCCCCCAGCATTGGTATAGAAATCCATCACTTGCTCAGTCTGTAGTTGATGAGTTACAGCTGTGTGTAGGGATAATCAGCTTCTCTCTTTGCCAAAAGGAGAAAAGAAGCAAGCATGTCCAGCAGAAAGTTGTGATGGTACAGATCTAAGATTATGTTTGTCATGATGCTTTCCCATCATTCTTCAGAATCTTAGCCTATAACCTGTCATTTTCCCTCCTACTCCCCTCCCTATTTATTCTATTATTTTTAATAATAATATTTTATTCATTCATTCATTCATTCATTCATTTTTTCTCTCTCTCTCTCTCTCTCTCTCTCTCTCTGTGTGTGTGTGTGTGTGTGTGTGTGTGTGTGTGTGTGTGTGTGTGTTGGGGAAGGGTGCATGCATGCCATGGTTTGTGGTATCAGAAGGCAACTTCCAGGAATCAAATCTCTCCTTCTACTTTGTGGGTCCTAGAGATCAAGTTGTGATCATCAGGCTGGGAGGCAAGCTTCTGATCTATCTCCTGGGCACTGATCTCTCCCCTAAGCAAAAAATCATGTGCACAACTCCCTTATTAATACAGGAGAAATAGGAGTAGGAAGAAGAAAAGGAGGAGGAGGAGGAAGAGGAAGGGAGAGGAGAAGGGAAAAAACTTTCCCCAATATTGAAGGACTCCATCCACTTTGGTAAAGTCATGTATTTATTTTTCATTTATAGTTTTTATCACTAAAGGATCTAGTTTCTCATTCTTTAGCATTGATTTAGATTTTCTGCTCTAGCATTTCGAAACTGTAAACAAAGTCACCCGATTTATTTATTTGTTTGTTGGGGTCTGTTTAAAGTTTCAGGAGAAGGGCTGGATAAATAGTTCAGTGGTTAAGATCACTTCCTGCTCTTGCAGAGGACCTAGATATTGTTTCTAGCATGCATGTGGTTTTTCAAGCGCCCATAACCCAGATTCTGGGGGATCTTACACCCTCTGACTTCTGTTGGCCAGAAACACATACAATACACATACATACATACATGCAGGCCAAACATTCCATCGCATAAGAAAATAAAACAAATCTAAAAAAGGGTTTCCGAGGAAGTAAACAAAAAA
>JADRCD010213638.1:22784-50274 GCA_019843815.1 Montemys delectorum
TTCTTTCTTTCTTTCTTTCTTTCTTTCTTTCTTTCTTTCCTTCTTTCCTGCTTTTATGTTTTTCCTTTGATGCTCCTGTTGAGTGGAAACACAGATGGGTTCAGGCACTGCTGCCCAGATGGGTGTGTGCAAGGCCCTCTGCCATTTTGTCTGCTCACTTCCTCACTGTTCCTCTGGTCTTCACAGAGGAAAGATTTATGACAGAGATCACATAGTAGCTGTATCTCGATCGCTGAAATGAATGTCTACAGTTGGAGGTGGTGAAAGAAGCTTCCAGAAGGAGAGAAAGGGGACTAAGGAAGTATGAAATACTAGTTGCCATGCTCTAGGTGTTGCAGCAACTGTGAGAGTGATGGCCTTGTGATCTTGGATTAGCATGAACAGTATTATTACCAAAGAATTTTAAGCAAATAACTTACATAAGGTTATGGCAGATCATTATCCAGACATCTATTTGAGTAACTGGGATACAGAGACTAGTGAACAGGTAGCTCATTGCATATATTCTAATCAAAATTTACAGTTGTCTTATTTACATCTAAATATTTACCACCATGACAGTCTAGAGTTTGGCTCCTTTCTGAAATTCGTGGTTACAGTCTGATTTATTATATATATATTTCAATTACTAATACATAATGATATCTATCACCCATCTCTCTATATATATCTGTTTGTCTGTTTATCTATATGTATCTACTTCTTTGGGACTATCACTTCTCTACCAAACACATATTATCTATGCTATCTAAAACTATTTATATATCATCTATCTATCTATCTATCTATCCATCTACCTATCATCTATCTGTCTGTTCTTATAATCTATTATCTATTTATTTAGCATGCTCTTTTAACTATCCATCTAGTTCACTGCCTTTCTTACTTAAATTTATTGGTGATTTTTAAATTCCTTCTCCTATTTTTATGTTGTATTTATCATTAGCTCAGATTTTATGCTTGGCTTTGCTGTCATTTTAGTATTCTACACACAGTGATTTCTATGACTTACGGGTAATGTAACCACCTCTAACCATTTAAGTATTTTCCCTGTGCATATACTGACATTTAAATATCTTCCCTATTTATATACTGACGTGCTTTTAATCTTTTTGTCATATTTTTCCCTTAAAGGCATTGTCTTGTTTTCATCCTGGGAATGTCCTAGTTTTAGCACTAATAGCACTGTAGCTATAGCATTTGTGTTTGTTCTGTTATTATTATTGTTTTTCTACTGGGAAGTCTTTCACATATTCGGCAAATTTTCTTCCATAAAGCCAAGTCTTGGCCCTATGTCTTGTTTATTGTTGATGGTGATTTCTCCCAAACTTCATTCTCTTTTACCTGATTCCCAGACTTGAATCCTGCATGAAACTTATTTTCTTTTCTTTCTGCTTTTGCTAATATTATATTGCTGGTACTTTTCCCCCTCTGGAAAGTGAGCTAACTCTTAGTCGCTCTCAAGGTATTTTAATAGGCTTTAATTAGTACTTAACATTTAGAAACACTAAAGACCCAATTGTGTTTCTGTTGCAAGTGGTAATAAAATAGATGCATATTCTATGCATTGAAGACTATATCTATTTCCTATATTTTTGTGCTGTGGAGCAAACCCAGAGTTTAGTGACTGTAAGGGTTCTAACACTGTACTACAACTCTTTGTGAGGACACATCAATTGATGTACTGTCCGTATGAGAGAAGAACAGGTACTATAGTGAAAATCAGGATTATACAGAATGTTCTTAAGAAACCTATAGAAATACATCTCATGTTTTTTTTTAATCTAACAATATATTTTATTTTATGTTTTTTTACTGTTCTAGTTGCTTTTTTCTTTTTTTCTTTAGATATTTTCTTTATTTACATGTAAATTTCTCCTTTCCCAGGTTCCCCTCCAGAAAACAAACAAACAAACAAACAAATAAAAACAACAAGAACAAACCCCTTTTGCCTCTCCCCTCCCCATGCCATCTCATGTTTTTATTAAAAGTTTACAGCTGGGGCAAATCAAATGGCTCAATGGGTAAGAACATTTGCTTTAAAGCATGATATTCTGATATTGATTATCATCATCCATGTAAAAAGTCATGTATAGTTGTATTAGCATAAGAAATCCTAATGCTATAGGGATTTGAGACAGAGGGGATTTCTGTCCACCAGCCTATGCTCAATATTCAATTAGAGACTATGTAGAGTTTCTGTAGAGACTTTGTAGGGATTAATAGATCAGTAAACTGATTTCCCCTTGTCTCTTTGTGTGCACAGGTGTATACATCTGTACAAATGTGTACACACTAAGACACACATGTGTGCACACACATATATACAAACACAAACACAGTATGCATTTGGGTATATTGACACAAAGTATAAATCTCACAATACCAGTGTCTTAAGGCAACAAACATTTAAATTTAACAACAGTCTTCTGCAGTTCTGGCCACCCATTCAGGTCTATGTCTTCTTAGTAAAGGCTCAATAGTCCAGTTCCATGGCTATCAAATAGGAGGGAGATATTCTGGAGGATTCACACAGAATATGTAAGTCAGTGACCTACCATTAACAAAACATAATTTTCTCAGAAATGTTGTGATTCATAATTCCTCATATTTTTTTACCCAAACAAAAGGGAAAAATAACTAACAAGAAAGGATCATTATTGGGGGCTGGAGAGATAGCACAGAGGTACATGGAAAAGATGCATGTAAAG
Organism: Montemys delectorum; assembly: GCA_019843815.1. Classification (NCBI taxonomy): domain Eukaryota; kingdom Metazoa; phylum Chordata; class Mammalia; order Rodentia; family Muridae; genus Montemys; species Montemys delectorum. The sequence continues at coordinate 25,496 of JADRCD010213638.1, forward strand.
GAGTGGATTTCAGATTCTCAGAACCCACGAATAAAGCTGGTAAGCTGAGACTTCTGCCTTCAATCCCAGGACTCAGGCAATACAGTGTGTATTGGTAGAGTCACACAACACACACACACACACACACACACACACACACACACTAATGTACAAACACATACAAACAAGCATGCCACATGCATATACAGATACAAAAATTAAAACCAACTAATTCACTTAAATAGTTAAGACATGGCTTTATGGAAGAGAATTTGCCTAATATTTGTGAGGCTTCCCCAGTTGAAAAACAATAAAAATAACGGAACAAACACAAATGATACAGGTACAGTGTTATTAGTGCTAAAACCAGGAAGTTTCCAGAATGAAGATAAGATTTCTTCAGTGAAACTGATTTTTTCAATGCTGAGAATATATGTTGGAATGTGTAGACATTTCTATCAAAATATTATACAAGGGACTTGTAGCTCATTGCAAGCAACATATTAGCTCTGTTTGATTCCTTGCCTACAAACCCCAGGAGGTACGATGAATTATTAGGCAGAAAGAGATAATTTATTATGGATGAGGTATTCTAGGCTTAATGAGTACAGATAAAGAATCAGCGATCAGAATAAATAATGCAAAGGGAAGGTGAATTAAAGAGGATATGTCAACACTGGGACAGTAACATTCTAGTACCTTTGGAGAAAGAGATCTCTAATGTCTGAGAATGACAGAGACAATGATCCTAAGTGATAGAGTTTATGTGAAGGCTTGTTTATAGTGAGAGACATGATAAGGTACTAACATGTGATCCTGTAAGCAAGTCCCCAATTAAATGTTTTCTTTTATATGACTTGCCTTGGTCATAGTGACTCTTCACAGTAATAGAACAGTGACTAAGACAAATTATTTTCATTTTTTCCCTAGAAGGTAAATAAATCTGTGATCTGCATGTAAGGTCATTATACAAAAACACTCAAACCATCTCTTCAGTCTCAAAATACCATTTGCTAAGTGCGCATATTCCCCCTAAATATTTTGGACCTTTAATTTAGTCATATAGGTATGGCTATTTGAATGTGTGAATGTTTTGCATGCACTTGTGATGTTCAAGTGCTTCACATTGATTTCTTCACTTTGTCCTGAGTACTTGAGTCAGCAGTTCCTTCCTTGATTACCTGGTCCCTCATATCCACTTTCTCAAGCACTGCTCATATGCCTCACTTGCACATTTGTACCTCATATCCTTCTCTTCATTAAATTTACTCTTATCTGATAAAGCCTTTATTTTAAAACAATGACTTCATTTTCATTAAAACAAACCAGAAAACCAATTATCTAAATACCCTGGGTTTTGTTATTGCTTCTCTTAATTCCCAATGTTAAGCTTTTGTTTGGGCTTTGAACATTCTGTATAATAGTATATGTGCATAAAATATTTTAAAAGCTTTTAAAGGCACATCTGTTTCAAAGATTGAGGATAAATAAAATTATTATGTAAAAGAACACAGTTAATATCAAATTCATGAGAAATGTACTTAGCAATATATCATTTACATATAAACAACTTATAAATTATCTATATATACAAATGTAAATTATCTATATATACATGTATTTGTATATATACATATATGCATATATGTATAGATATATTTGTATATATGTGTAGAAAACACATATGTATATATATAAAATATATTATAAATTATTATGGTCAACTGAAAATAACCATAGTAAGGTATGAATATAAAAGCTCTGAAAAGAGGGAGAATTTCTAGTGGGCATGGTCTAAGTGGTACTCATTTCTCCTTTCATACAGACAGTTACACCTGAGATTCCCATTCTTCTTGCACTGTGGATGCAATTAAAATTAATTCAGAATTATCTAAGAAGTGTTAAGGCTCTTCTGGTTGAAGTTCTCAAACTCCTATCTCTTGGCTGTAAACATTATTCTCTAACCCCACTGTTCTATGTTCTTCCCGGCCCTCCTTTTGACATACTATCATCTTCTGTGCCTACAGTACTAAAACCCACAATAAGTAACATTTTCACCTTTTCAAAATATCTAGATCTTTACTCTCCTGAAAGCAAAGTAATTTTTCATCTCCCTTCCTCGGAGATCACCTCCTTCATAAAGAATCTTAGAACACATAGCAGTTATTTTAAGGTGGATTAGGTATAATATCTATCTGAGGGTTCTAATCTCACTTGCATTGCTCTGATAAAATACACTTAAGCATCTTAGGAAAGAACAGGTTTATTTCAGCTCACAGATACTGGTTATATTCCATCATTGTGGGGAAGTCAATTTCATAGTCAAGAGTCAAGAGAAATCACAGTACACAGGCCACTTGCAGGCTTGATTGTCCTCAGTTCAGCTTCTCCATTCTTTTTTTTTTATTAGATATTTTCTTTATTTACATATCATATGATATATCCTTTCCCAGTTTTACCTCCAAAAAACAAAAACAAAAACAAAAACCCAACCAAACAAAAAAACAAAAAAACAAAAAAATAACAAGAACAAGAATAAACCCCCATTCCCTCCTCCCCTCTCCTCCCCCTGTTTGCCACCCCACCCTCTCCTATTTACTGGCCCTGGAATTCCCCTACACTGGGGCATAGAACCTTCATAGGGCCAAGGGCTTCTTCTCCCATAGATGACCGACTTGGCTATCCTCTGCTATACATATGCCGTTGGAGCCATGAGTCCTACCATGTGTACTCTTTGGTTGGATATTTAGTCCTTGGGAGTTCTGAGGGTACTAGTTAATTCATATTGTTGTTGGTCCTAAGGGGCTGCAAACCCTTCAGTTCCTTGGGTCCTTTCTCTTAACTCCTTCATTGGGGACTCTGTACTCAGTTCAATGGATGGCTGTGAGCCACTACTTCTGTATTGTCAGGTATTAGCCCAGAAGATTGGAATACACAAAGTACAATCCACAAACCACAAGAAACTCAAGAAGAAGGAAGACCAAAGTGTGGATACTTCATTCCTTCTAAAATGGGGGAACAAAATACCCATGGAAGGAGTTGCAGTGACTAACTATGGAGCAGAGACTGAAGGAAGGACAATCCAGCCTGATATAGCTGTCTCCTGAACTTCTCCATTCTTATACAGTTCATTAAACACTGACAAAGGAACTGAGCTTCCAAAAGTGGGCTGGGTGCACTCACATAAATTTACTTAGTGAAAGCAATTCCTTATAGACTTGTCCACAAAACAACCCAATGTTGACAGTTCTCTTTATTGAGACTCTCGTCCTAGATCATTCTAGGTTCTCCCAGTTGACATTTAATGCTAATTATCATACTAATCAATTGTACCATTGATCTTAGCACATGAATGTATTTCATTATTTTTTATGTTTAAGAATAAGGAAAATGTGGGAGAATCCTCAATTTGTTAATCTTCCAGGAATTCTTTTACAAAGATACTTCCAGGTATCTGTGTACTTTGCCTCAAACCTGGGCCATGTGACTTACTTCAGACAGTGGTTTTAAAGATATAACCAAAGACTTGTAAAGAGCCTGCCTATTGAGAGTCCCCCCCCCCACCGTGTGTGTGTGTGTGTGTGTGTGTGTGTGTGTGTGCCTTTTTTCATTTTTTTTTTTTTTGCATTTTTCCAGTGCAGGGGAAACTTGTGTGTACCACCTGCGGAGGATGATAGACGTGTGGAGCACAGCCATGTCACAGCATCTCCTTAGTCTTAGACATCATGTACTTACCTATCTTGTCTTCATTATGCAGTACTACTTTGGGAATAAATAACCACCATGGCCGCTTTGCCTCTGTGCTGTAATCTATTTTTGAGTGAAGTATTTTTACCTGATTAACTGTCTTTCCTCAGTATCCTAGATAGTGGATGACCTAATGTGTTTTGATTGCATTAAACTTATGAATGACATTTGTCCTATTTCCAATGGAATTGAAAAACATAATCTATTTCTAATAGGTATACAATGCACCTCTTTCTGCATTTAAAGGAATTCTACATAAAAACAAAGATAGGGATAGAGCATAGATAATTTCTCTAGGGCAATCAATATATCCAGGTGACTAATCCACCTGCCTATGTAAGTCATCTTCGGTGCACATAAAGACAATAAAAAATGTTTGGCTTCATCATCGTTCAGTAATATAACCTACATTCTCTGAAACTGCTTGAGCTGAGCCTATGTTCAGAGAGTGTGGCAGCCAATGGGACACCATCGCATTCCCCTTATTATCTTTGTTTTATAAATATTTTAGGCTGTGGGCAAATCTTAAGAAACAATTTTAATATACTTTTGATTTTTATACTTCGTAAATATCATTTCTCAAATACATTTCATGATAAAATTACCTAAATGTTTTCAAGTTTCAGCTACAACTGCATATAGCAGCATCCTACTTTTCTACAAACAGTGAAAATCATATACTCAAGATATAGTCATGAGGAGATTAGGATTTCTAGAATGTTTGAGCTCAGACCCAGTCACAAACTACTTCTTCAAGCTCTGAAAGAATCAATCTGTGTAGGGATATGTCTCTAAGCTGCTTCCAAAAGTAATAAACATCAAGCTTACAGACAAGAGTGGAAACGGAATGGCTTCGCTTTTCTTCCAAGGGATTTAATTTATTTTTAATATCACAGGTGGCTTCAGGCACATTGAAATCATCTGTCACTCTGAACTTAAATCACATCCTCTCACTTCTCAAATACTCTTTGATCAGCCTACCAGTAAATCACACCCTCCCCTGTTCATCATAAACTCTAGTGTACAGATATAATCAGAGCAGCGCAAGTTGCTCAAGAGAGTGGGGATTACAGTCATTTAAAAGATGATAAAGGAGCTCTGAGGGATGCTCAGTGCTCAGGAATTCCTGCTGTTGTTTCAGAGGATATGAGTTTGGTTCCCAGCATCTATGTCCAACAGGTCACAGCTGCTTGTAAGTCCAGTTCCAAAGGATCCAATACTCGCTTTTGGCATCCGCAGATACTGCACTCCTCTGTATGTGTTTGTGTGTGTGTGTGTGTGTGTGTGTGTGTGTGTGTGTGCGTGTGTGTATGCATGTGTGCACACACACATTCACACAATGCTTACACTAAAATATATGTTAAAGGGTGATACAGGCAAAAAGGAGGCAAATGTTAACACTAGTACTTAGTGTCTAATGCTTAATGAAACTTTCTAATGGCAATTACAGATATTATATGGCGTAAAATATAAAGCCAATGCTAAATTTATGTAATTTAAATGTCATTGGTGAATTTTTTAACTTTTTATATTTTAGGTTGTTTGGTTTATTTAATATATAAACCCATGGTTTCATTAATCTGATTCCATATTTTTGAATAGTCTTGTAGATTGTCCAAATACACATTTTGTATATGTATCTTAACACACATATGTATACATAAGAAATTCAAAAACAAATATATAATAATTTTATATCTACTGACTCATATTGGGTTTGTTAATACCATTTTATAGTTTATAACAATTTCTGAAATAGTCACAGAGTGTATTACACATTACTAGCTTATGTTAAGATAACTTACTGGAAGTCTAATTTCTATTCTAATAAAACATTTAATTGCTGTTGATTCAATCTAACAGTTTTAAAGGAATGTATTTACAAGAGATGCCAAGTCTATTGAGTGCAAATCAAACACCAAAAGGCTCCCTAATGTGTCCTGGAGTTCTATATCGGTTTATAATATGCATTTAACTATAACTCAAAGCTAGGTGAATGTGAAACACAACCTTATGGTGAGTATGTAAGACAGAGAAGCTTCATAATACAAACTGAAACCTAATGTCCTCCCTAGATGTCTTACCCTTATCTAGCTCTGAGGTAGTATTAGAATGTTTGTTTTTTTTTTTTTTTTGTTTTGTTTTGTTTTTGTTTTTGTTTTACTCTGAGAGCTTTGCAATCACTATACGAGGCAGTCATTAAGGGCAGAATACATGGTAACTGTATCAATGAAGGAGGGAAGAACCATGTAGGATGCTAGGTTATTCTCAGTCTATGGTTTATTCTTTTAAAACAGTCTCTAACTGAATTTGTCACTAGGTTGTCAGCCCCAGGAATCTTTCTTTCTCTGCCCTTCACTGCCCTGCCGTGAGGTTTCTGACATGCGTGGCCATATCAGGCATTTGATATGGGTGCTGGGAATTTCAGGTTTGTGTAGCAAGCAAGTACTAATACCCATCCTCACACTTATAATTGTTTTGTGAAGATAAAAATGGAGGCCTTCTCCAGCTATACTGGCTTGCTTTGATATCAACTTGACACAGGCTAGGATGATCTGAGAAGAGAGACCCTCATTAAGATAATGTTGCCATGAGACTGGCCTGGAGTTAAGACTGTAGTGTGTTTTCTTGATTGGGTGATAGCCCAGGAAAGGAGATCCTGATGTATGAAAGATGTATGAGAGAACAGGTTGACAAACCACAGGGGTAATCAAGCCAGTGAGTAGTGTTCCCCCATGGCTTGTTTCAACTCATCCCTCTAGATTCCTGCCCTGGTGAAGTCCTTGCTTAGTCTTCCTCTCTGATGGACTGGTAACTGGAAATGTAAGATAAAACAATTCCTTTCTTCCACACATTTCTTTTGGTCTTGGAATTTTATGACAACAATACAAGTCTTAGTTAGAACACCAGGTGAGAATTCTTCTACACCCTCTCTTCTAGGCTCTGTTGAACAGTAAATAGCTTTCTGTCTCCATTGTCAATATGCTAAATGGGAGAAGGTGGATGTCCAACACTTGCATTGCTGATTTGCTGTAGAATCATCGGCAAGAGACACTGCTTTTTGTTTTATTGGAATTAAAGTGGTATTTTTCATGTGAAATGAACTATTTCCAGGACATATATTAGAATATAATGCTTCATTACACCCCCTTGAAGGAATTCATGATATTTTCTTGTCATTTCCTAATAAATATTTCTGTTCCATACTTGTGGAATACTTATGCTGTTTTATTAAAATGAATAACAATTCGAAGGTTCTAGAAATCTAAAAATGATTTTGTCTTTATCATTGATGCTTTATTTCTCCAAGGCCTACCTTTTCCATTCCTGGGACTTCACATCACCCCACAACACTCTCCTTTCAGCTCTTTCAGCAAGTACATTAGTTACTGGATGTAGTGGAATTTCCTGCTGTATTTTAGTTGTAGTTACAATGATTTTCAAGTGTGTTAATTTGATCAACAGAGAATGTTTATTATAAGGATTTATTCAGACTCCAGCTTAACTTGAAATATAAAACCCAGTTTATCAGAAGAAACTGGTAATTTTGGGCTCATAGCACTAATCTAAATTTATTTGATCACTCGTTGTCTTGTTTGAAAATAAATTTCAGGGCCTGGAGAGATTGTTTAGCAGCAAAGTTACATTTACTACACTTGCCCCCTACCTGAGCTTGGTTTCCAGCATTTGTAGTGGAGAACCCCCAACCATCTATAAGTCTAGTTTCATGAAATAAGAAGCCTTCTTTTTTGTTTTGATAGAAACCTGTTCATATGTATGTATATATACAGGCCCTTAAATACACACAATTTTTAAATTAATCTGATAAGTAAAAATAAAGTGAACTACTACTTTCTGAGGGGAGAATCTGAGTAGAGTTCAATAAACAGTAAAGTTTAGAGACATGGGCAGCATTGATAGTAAACTTGTGATAGCATACCGCCCTCAGGCTGACAGAGAAAGGAGTCATTTCCATATTAAGACTCAAAGGATTAGAGTCAGAGGCATAAACTCTATGAAGAAGTGATGAGAAGATAGGTCTGGCATGCATATTTAGTTCACTACACCTCAAAATCAGCAACAAAAATATGTCTTCTAGGAAGATTTGTTGAAATGTTATTCCATTGACATATCTTCTATCATAAGAGAATAAGGCTATTTGCCTGATTAGGATTATAGGATTAAATTAAAATCATTTGAATAGTCCAAGATAATACCCCCAAAGTGTATAATTTATTACATTGGCAAAATTGCCTTTAACAATGTAATGTGGCACACTCACAGTTTCCAAGATACAGTTCTTTTTTCCAGAGATCATTATTCTGGTTACAATGGTTCTGAATGTATGAAGTCATTACAAGGATTAAATGGAATGATGCATGTTGAATGGTCAAGCTAGCACTCTGCAAGAACTAGATCATTAGTACATGTGGAAGTCTTAATAATGCAAGAGATGTTTGGAAAAGAACACAGCTGCCTGGCATATAGTTTCGAGAAAATAAAAAGGATTTTTGTTTGCTTGGTTGGTTTTGGTTTTGATCCAGAGCATCTCATCCTTTGCTTTGTAGGTTGAAATGTCATAAAAAGTCATGTTTTCCTCAGGGTGTTGAAAAGTATAAATTACCCAGAATTAAATAAACCTAAGAACACTTGGACAAAGTACCTGGAAATTGTACTGTAAAAATGCAAAGTCTCAAAAGCAGAGACTTGGTCTATTCTCTTCAGTAATGTTGGAATTAGCACATAAAATGGGAGCAGAAGACACTGGTAAATAAATTAATATGTAGGAGTGAGTCAGCAAGGAGTAAAACTGAGGGAGATCAGATTGGGAAAGTTTAGGGAGTGTAGCAATAGCTAAGTAAAAGTCAAGTGTCATGTTTAGCTTTATGTTTCAACTCTTCACAATCTACAGTCCACTGAGAAGAATGTCAGTGAGGACCAGTCTGGATAAGTACGGCCTTTATGCAAACCTAGGAAGGAGTTTCTTTTTTTAAAAAATTTTGCTATTGAGGTAAGAAGAGCCATCTCACTATGGGTGATACCATTCCCTAGGTTTGGGTGTGAGACAGTGCAAAAGTAGAATGCTCCTTCAGTACTAGGCATACATATATTTGTTTTCTGTTATCGAGAGTGTATATGTAACTAGTTGTGTTATGTTCCTGCCACCTTGACACTAAGCCAAATAAACTCTTTACTCCAAAGTTGCTTCTTTTGAGGGCATTTTATTATACACCAACAGAAATGAAAGTAGGTCAGGGGGCTTCCCCATGAGGGCCATTCCTTAAGATTGTTAATATCGCTATCTGAGATTACTTCCAACTTTGAGTTACAGGTTACATGATCCAAATACTTTTATTGCAATGGAAATAACAAACAATATTAACATTGTTATTGCTTTTTTGAGACAGAGTCTCTCTATTGTGTAGCCATAACCACCCTGGAACTCACTATGTAGACCAGAGATCTGCCTGTGACTGCTTCCCATGAGCTTGGATTAAATGCATGTGCCCCCATGTTCAGCCATATTATTTTAAAGAGATATTTGGTGACTGTAGTTGAAAGGTAAAATCTGAATGAAGCATGCCGTTGATCATGAAAAGTTGAATAATTTGAATCAGGATGTGTTATTAAAAAACTGAGAAAGAAGAACATTAATCTAGACAGAAGCGCATGGTATATGAATGGCAGCCAAAGAAAATAGCATAGGACAGTACAAGTTTATGGGATAAACATATTAGTGAAATGCATTATCTGTGACAATGAATGCAATGAAAATTCTTTGTATTGAATGGCATATTTGATTTTTCATTGAGGGAAGTGCCAAGTTTTTAAATATTTATTTTTATCTTATGACTACCAAAGCATATTTATAATAACAAAACTAAAATGTGTCATTGACATTCAAAACTCTATGGTATTCTGGACAAAGAATACTAATGGGGAAAGTACTTGAAGGAATCCTTGAAGATAACTGGAACATTCTTGGTTAAAGCAAAAATTACATGTGTGTTAATCAACAGAACTCTCCAAGTGGTTCTTTTTAAAAATGAGTGCATTTATGTTGGGGAGCTGGATCAATGGGCACAAGCCTGATGACCTGAGTTCCATTCCCAGCACCCACGAGGTCAAAAGAAGGGTTCACATTAGGTCATTGTCCTGCAACCTTCTTCAAACATACATGCCTGGCTCCATACAAGCATAAAAAAGGGGGAAATGAACAATTATAATATTTTTAAATACATATATTGTGTTATAATATTGTGCACATTAGATTTCAATAATGTATGTCTTTTAATTGTGCAAAAAATTAATATTTTATCCCCATACTTAAGCATGCTTCAGAAGAGCTCCAGAGTATAATTTAGAACTGATAAATAAAATAGATAAAAGGCTGGACAAGGCAACAAGCAATCCACATTTTATATGCATGAACTCTGTAGTCACAGATTCAATACATATAGGTGGAAAATATTTAGCTAAACATTGCATTTGCATTATAATGCTTAGTATCTCTATCATTCTTTAAGTAATATAGAATAAAAATAACTGCATATATTTATTTTATACAAGTTATAACAAGTAATCTAAAAAGTATTTAAAATATAACATATGTCTATTACAAAATGTTTTTGGTATATTTCATGTGCACATGCGTGCATAGGCATGGGTACTTTGAACATGTGCTAATTAGAGAACAACTTCCCATGGTGGTTCTTGCCTTCCACCTTATTTGAAAAACAGCCCCAGTTGTTCTCAGTTGATTGTGCCAGAATGTAACAGGCTTACTCCTTTGATTTCCATGGATTTTCTTGACTTTGCTTCCCATCTCATTGTGGGAGTTTTGGGATTAGACAACAGATGAGTATATGAAGCTTTGAAGCTATGAGGGCCCTGAAACCAATGCCCAATGACATCAGGACAAACCCAGTGTTCTTGCTAATCCAAGTCAATTTATCCTATTCTATCCCAGTGTGCTTAAATGAGTCCTAGAGGCTAGATTAGTTTGAAAAATGATAATTTTGTAATTGTCAATCTCCTTTTGACTTTGGTCATTCTAAACCTACAAACATATTTCTAGGTCAATTAAATTTAACCAGTGTGTGTTATGATCTCTAAGTTTATGTTTTCTCACTCATTGTCTTCATCTTTCTTTCATAAGACTCTTCATTGATCTCTGATTTTGATTAGCTTTTGCCTTGTTTTTCTTTTAATAATTATGTTCATGTGTCTTTTAAAGTTTCTTCAATTAACTTAAGAAAAATAAATGATACAATAAAATATCTAAGTAATCATACTTAAAGTTGTTTCTTTATGCATGTCTAAATTGGTTGGTCACATAAGAGATAACAATGACAAAAAATGAAAATATTCACTTGTCATAAATATTTACATTTATTTTCAGTTATATTAATGTGTTATTATTTCTATTAAGTGTGATGTAATGCCTTTGAAGACCAGAAGAAGGCTGGCTCTCTTGGAGGTAGAGTCATAGGTGGCTGGAAATTGATCAAAGTTGACAGCTAGGAAATACATTTGTATCTTTCAGAAGAGCAACAAGCATTCATAAGTTCTGAGCCATCTCTTCAGATCTCAAATGTCTACGTCTTATAGAAGTTTTATCATCCATAATTTTTACAAATTGCTCTATAGAAGATAAATTCTTCCCAAGGAACTGTGCTTTGTAATATTGAAAGAAAACCATGTTGAGCTAATTCTTTCAGTACCTATAATCATGAACAATTTGAATATTTTGTATTCATCTCTTTATCATTAGAGTAAGTAGCTTTGGCTGCTGATAAGTACCTTTACTGCTTCTAAGACCCATTTGATCAGTAATCATTGCTTCCTCTGTAGCTATCCCTTCATTCCTCTAGGTTGCTCCCTTAGATTAAAATACACCACCCTTCAGCTGTTGAAAAACACAAAATAGTTCTGTAAAGTAGTGCCTTTTGTGTGTGTTTAAATGATCTTAATGATGACACAAAATAATTTGTTTCCACCCATATGCCAAAATGTTTCCTTAACGACATTTAAAAACACTGAAATTTCCATACTTGAAAATTCTGCAGAACTTAGTTGAGGCTTAAGACTAATTCCACATCACAAAAATTATCTCCTCTGTACAAAACAAGGAAAGATAAGTAAATGACAACTTTCTCTATTTTTAAGTAGAGAGAATTGTTTCTTAGCTTTGCTTTGCTTGTGTGATGTCTAAAAGTATCTATAACTGTATAGGACAAGAAAGTGAGCAGAATATTTTGAAATAAGTCTTCAAACCTATTAATTTCTCTGATTCTAACTACTTTATTTTCTAAATTATTACACTTATTTTATTTAATACCGTGTCTCCTTACTTTCTAGGCTGTTATCATGTAAGTCATGATAAGAGTTGAACATTTTATATTGCTATAAAGAATCATTAAAAAAGGGTATTATGAATTATTTTGTTTGTAAGTTAAATATACCAAAAATACATAAGAAGATATGGAATTCTTCACAATAATATCATTTTTATAACTCATAATTAAATAAATGGAAGGATACAAAATTATCCAAACAATCACAAACCAATATTTTATATTTATGAAAATAATATACTTTCAAATATGTAGGAGTTGTTGATAAATTTAAAAATAGTCCATAGACATTTCTATAGACATTTCTTTAAGACTTCACTTTAATTTACTATTAAATTTATGCTGCTGTGCATACCTATGCATACACTATAATATAAAATATAAATATTACATATATTATTATTTGTTTACGGGTACATATAAAATTGCTCATGTGTATAATTACTTAATTTATCAATGGGGTAAATGGTTTCTTAGCCTTTATTTGATGTCTAAGACTTTTATTTATGGCAGGAATAAGAAAATTAGGTAAGAGGCAGGTGGATCTTTGAGCTTGAGGCCAGCCTGGGTCTACAAATCAATTTCTGGGATAGTCAGGGCTACACAGAGGAACCCTGTCTTGGGGAAATCAAAAACAAAAACAACAACAAAAACCCCAACCAACCAAGTAAATAAACCCCCTCCCAAAATAAAGAACCAGAACCAAAATCAAAACAAAAACAAAAACAAAAAAGAAATTAACCGGTGTTGCCTGACTTTAAGTTTATTCAATAAAATAGATGTTTATGCTGAAGTGTTGCTTCAGATTGCCTACTGTGTATATGTGTGTGTGTGCTTGTGTGTGCTTGTGACTGAAGAGACCAGAGGAAGTATTTGATCCCATTGAACTTAAGTACAGGCAATCGTGAACCAGCAAATGTGGGAGCGGGGAAGCAAATGTGAGTCTTGTGTAAGAACAGGGTGTAATCTGAAGAGCCAACCCAGCCTTCTAGCCCCAGCTTATACTTCGTTAATTTCTCATAGCAATATATGCTTGAATAACTATGTATCTCTTGACAGTTGTTTTTGTTACATATGATGGCTTTTTAACAACTTTAGATTTCAATAAATCTTTCAAATATTCTATAGATTATCCTGGAAGGCTAATCCAGGATCCTATGGGTTTACATTGTTATACATGGTGATACACCAGAGGGGAGGGCGTCTATATGAACTCAGCAGTGGTGTGAAAGTTTTAATCTATTCCTGCTGGTAGATGATAAGAGGAAGTCAGAGAGATTGATGAGCAGTTGTTGTTTACCCACTCATGCATTGTTGGTGGGTAACCAAGGTGTGGGAGACTTCTTTTCAGCCTCATTAAATAAGTTAATCATAGAAGTTGGAAGGAAAATTCTAGGCAACATGTGGAGTAGTTAAGTTTAAACAATGCATTTTTTTATTATTGCTAAAATATAAGCAGATGTGGCTGTGTTCAGGTGTCAAAAGACATTGTCATCTTTTAGATCTATTGTGAATAAATAAATAAATAAATAAAAAACTCAAAGGACATTGCTCCAGTCTTTTACTGTTGCTGAGATAAAAGTACTCTGATAAAAGGCAAATAGTTAAGGGAAGGGCTCGAGAGAACGCTCAGTGGTTAGGAACATGGACTGCTCTTCCAGGGTCCTGGAATTCCGTTAACAGCAGCTGTGTGGAAAAACTCACGACCCAGCTCCACATGATCTAATACCCACTGCTGGACTCCACATGCTCTTTCACATACAGAGCAGTTCTAACACACATACACATATAACACACACATAAAAACAATAAAATAAAAATTTAGAAATAAAACAATTAGTAGAAAGTTTATATTATGTCACAATTGCAGAGTAAACTCAAAGTATCATTATACTCAAGAGCAATAGGAATTTAAATAGGCACGTCAAACATGCACTGTTAAGAAAACACACACACACACACACACACACACACACATACACCACAGAGAGGGAGAGAGAGAGAGAGAGAGAGGGAAAGAGAGAGAGAGAGGATGAGAGAGAGAGAGAGAGAGAGAGAGAGAGAGAGAGAGAGAGAGAGAGGATGAGAGAGAAAGAATGAGAGAGAGGGAGAGTATGTGAATGCATGTATATTTAGAGGTTAGCTCTTTCTTTCTACTCTTATACTTTTAGATGTTACAATGCCACAAACCATGCAATAGTGACACACTCTTTCAGATTCAAATAAGCCAAGCAATCAAGACTGTTCCCAACAGACATGCCCACAGTCAAGCTTGATCTAGATGGTGTCAAAGTCATATGTATGTGTGTGTGAACATGTGTGTGTTTATATATGTGCATATACATACACATTGATAATATGCAGAAGATTATCAATCAGATATGAAAATTATTCCTTAGAATTAAAATGTGGCAACAGATTTGAAAATGATATTAACATCATTTCTGCAAAATCTCATTGAGATTTTTTTTTAATACAAGCTGCAAAAATCTTACCAAGTCAAAGAAAATTCAATGTACATTTAAAGAGTTCACAGCGATGAGCTGGCATGGCTGGATCAGTTTAATTACTCCAATCCTTGCTCAATGCCCCATTTGACTTTTTTTTTATTAGATATTTTCTTTATTTATGTGTCATATGATTTCTCCTTTCCCAATTTCCCCTCCAAAAATATCCAAAAAAAGCCAACAAGAACAAACCTCTGTTCCCTCCCCCCTCTCCCTGCTTGCCACCTCACCCTCTCCCGCTTACTGGCCCCAGCATTCCCCTACATGGGGGCACGGAACCTTCATAGGGCCAAGGGCTTCCCCTCCTGTTGATGACCGACTTGGCCATCTTCTACTATACACATGCTGCCAGAGCCATCAGTCCCACCATGTGTACTCCTTGGTTGGTGGTTGAGTCCCTGGGAGCTCTGAGGGTACTAGTTAGTTCATATTGTTGTTCATCCTAAGGGGCTGCAAACCCTTCAGCTCCTTCGGTCCTTTCTTTAACTCCTTCATTGGGAACCCTGTACTCAGTTCAATGGATGGCTGTGAGCCTCTACTTCAGTATTAGTCGGGTACTGTCAGAGCCTCTCAAGAGACAGCTATATCAGGCTGGAATGCCTTTCATAAGCACCAGTTGGAAGGCAAAATATAGAATGTCTGAGAAAAGTTATAGGGAGCCATGGGGTAGATGAGAAGGAATATATAGAGATGCTGACCCATGTTGAGAATTTATGATGGCATCTTTGGAATTTAATTCATCAACACATTGTGTTTTCATTTTCTTTATTTCAGTGTATACTATCATTTGCATTTTTGTTTCCTAACTGACTCATTGGTTCTTTAAACATTTTATTTCATTTCAAAGACACAGAAGCTCCATTTGGTATATTCTGTGGCTCATTTTAATTTAATCCTAATGTTCAGAAAAATTTCTGTCTATGCTCATACGTCAGATTTATTAAGATTTCTTTTATTTTGGAGATGGTAAAATTAAATATTCTGTTGATGGTAGTCAGGCTATGTGGTTTATCATGTTGTTCCCATTATTGTATCCTTGTATATTTTCACTATGTTCTGTAAACTACTTTAAAAAAGAATCTTCAAATCTTCCATTACCCCTCATGGAATTCCTTTCATTCCTAATGTGAGACTTATCAGGAGCATGAGCTTGCACAATGAAGTCTCCATTTAGCATGGCTGGTACTTGTTTGAAATCTACTTTACCTAATCAGAGCTCACCCAGTTTTCTTGGGTTAAGTATTAGCAACAAAGCCCTTTTTATCCTATTTTCTTGATTTAAATATAAATGTATATTTATATTTAAATTTTCTACTGAATAAAGTCAAGTACTGTTTATTTTTAGTTTGTTTAGTTTGATATATTACAAGTAATATAAGTATTGATCTAATCCTTGTATAGTATTTTTCCTATTTTTTGCTCTTATTTATTATTTTGAATCATATTTCAAATTTTATCTTTATTCTAATAGAAATTTTGGCTCATTCTATTATTACTTTGTGTTGTTTTTTTTTTTAACGGATTGGCCTAGAGTTGACTTGACACTATCTAATAAGATATAGTTTCAAAAATAGTACAATTGAAAAATTAAATCAATTAAAATTATGAGAAAAAACAGAATACAAACTTTTTTAATTAGATATTTTCTTTATTTACATGTCCTATGATATTTCCTTTCCCAGTTTCCCCTCTGAAAAAAAATTAAAAAATAAAAAACAAAAACCAAAAAAACTCCTGTTCCCTACCTCCTTCCCCTGTTCAGCAATCCACCCTCTCCTGCTTCCCAGCCCTGACATTCCCCTACACTGGGGCATAGAACCTTCACAGGGCTAAGGGCCTCTCCTCCTATTGATGACCGACTAGGCCATCCTCTGCTATACATATGCTGCTTGAGCCATGAATCCCACCATGTGTACTCTTTGGTTGATGGTTTAGTCCCAGGGAGCTCTGAGGGTACTAGGTAGTTCATATTGTTGTTCTTCCTAAGGGGCTGCAAACCCCTCAGCTCCTTGGGTCCTTCTAGCTCCTTAATTGAGGACCCTGTGCTCAGTCCAATGGATGGCTGTGAGCCTCCACTTCTGTATTAGTTGGGTACTGTCAGAGCCTCTCAGGAGACAGCTTTCTCAAGCTTCTATCAGCCAGCACTTGCTGGCATCCACAATAGTGTCAGGATTTGATGATTGAATATGGGAAGGATTCCAAGAGAGCAGTCTCTGGATTGTCCTTCCTTCAGCCTCTGCTCCATAGTTTGTCTCAGCAACTCCTTTCATGGGTATTTTGCTCCTCCTTTTAAGAAGGAATGAAGTATCACATTTTTGCCTTCCTTCTTCTTGAGTTTCTTGTGGTTTGTGGATTATATTTTGTGTATTCCGATCTTCTGGGCTAATATCCACTTATCAGAGAGAATGTTCTTTTGTGATTGGGTTACCTCACTCACAATGATATTCTCCAGATCCATCCATTTCCCTAAGAATTTCATAAATTCATTGTTTTTAATAGCTGAGTAGTACTCCAATGTGTAGATGTACCACATTTTCTGTATCCATTCCTCTGTTGAATGACATCTGATTGTTTCCAGTTTCTGGCTATTATAAATAAGGCTGCTTTGAACATAGTGGAACATGTGTCCTTATTACATGTTAGAGCATCTTCTGGGTATATGTCCAGGAGTGGTATAGCTGGGTCCTCTAGTAGTACTATGTTCAATTTCCAGAGGGACTGCCTCTGGATTTTGATTTCCAGAGTGATTGTACAGCTTGCAATCCCACCAGCAATGAAGGAGTGTTCCTCTTTCTCCACAACCTCTCCATCATCTGCTTTCACCTGAGTTTTTTATCCTAGCCATTCTGACTGGTGTGAGATGGAATCTCAGGGTTGTTTTGATTTGCATTTCCTTGATGACTAAGGATGTTGAACATTTCATTAGGTGCTTCTCAGGCATTGGGTATTCGTCAGTTGAGAATTCTTCGTTTAGCTCTGTACCTCATTTTTAATAGGGTTATTTGGTTCTCTGGAGTCTAACTTCTTGAGTTCTTTGTATATATAAAGAAATTGTGATAAAAACTGCATGGTATTGGTACAGTGACAGGCAGGTGGATCAGTGGAACAGAATTGAAGACCCAGAAATGAACCCACATACCTATGGCCACTTGTTCTTTGACGAAAGAGCTAAAACCATCCAGTGGTAAAAAGACAGCATTTTCAACAAATGATGCTGCCTCAACTGGTGGTTAGCATGTAAAAGAATGCAAATCGATCCATTCCTATCTCCTTGTACAGAGCTCAAGTCCAAGTGGATCAAGGACCTCCACATAAAACCAGATACACTGAAACTAATAGGAAAGAAAGTGGGGAAGAGCCTCGAGCACATGGGCCCAGGGCAAAGTTTCCTGAACAGAACACCAATAGCTTATCCTCTAAGATCAAGAGTTGACAAATGGGACCTCATAAAATTACAAAGCTTCTGTCAGGCAAAAGGACACTGTCAAGAGGACAAAACGGCAACCAACAGATTGTTAAAAGATCTTTGCCAACCCTATATCTGATAGAGGGATAATATCCAATCTATACAGAATATAAACTTTTATAAAGTACTATTTGATTTATGCCCTCTTAGCTTTTGTGGCATTAATTTTATGTGTTTTATTTATACAAGTGTTACAGAACATATAAAATCGCAGGGCTACCTTAAAAGCTTGATCATAGTTAATAGACGATTAAGTGAAGTTATACTTACCTTGTTTGGGCGTCTTCAGTTTGTGCCTTTTAGTTCTTTTCCATCTGGTATGATTTCCTTTTGGAAAACTTCCTTTCGTTCTTGATCTTGTCAGCACGTCTGGCTAAGGTTCAACTCTGATTTGTTCTTTAAGAGATTGTTTCACCATGAGAACTGCTTTTGCCCAGGCTACATCTCAAAGTAGACAGGCTTGATATTTTTGTGGCTATTGTTTTTGTTTAGAATTTTAAAGGTGTGATTCAGATGCCTCTTGACACAGGTTCTGGAGGGATGCCTACTGGTCTGTTCCTCTCTGCAACACATATGCGTATTACACCTAGACAATATGTTTAGGGTTAATATATGTCTTTTACATATTTTTATTCTTGAGAATTTCATGTCATCTTACTTATCCCATTTCCTCAGTAATTTAAACAGTTTGAGTATATTATATCTGGACATCATTTGTAATTAGATTGTATTAAACCTTTTGATTTTGCAATTGTGATTAACTTTGGAAATCTTTGCTATTTTCTTATCAGAGATCTTTCTATTCATCACTCTTCTGTCCTTTAGGGATTCAAAATACACAGGTATTCATTGCTGCATGCAGGTGGAGGATCCTGCCGTTCTGTTCTCTGTCTAATCCTTCCCAGTCTTTTTCTCTGTGTGTATCCCCTTTATACAGATTTGATAACTTTTTTTTTTTCAAAGGTGTTTATCTGTTCTGTCCTGGAGTTATGCTGTTAATACCAACAGTAGTTTATTATTCTCTTTGCTTCCATAACTGTGTATAGTATATTTTTGTCATGATATTAATGGAGATATTCCAGCTTTCTTTCCCATAGTATGCATTACAAGTATGCATGCTTTTATTCTTGGAAAGGATGTAGTAAACACCACAGAATCTGGAATATACAGTACTGTATATTACTGTACTCATATGAATGTCATTAAAATTCCCTCTAAGATGCTGCTAAAGGTATTTGGAAAGAACTTGGTTTTTTCTACCTTTTTTTTTAATCAGACTACTGTTTAAGTGTACTTTTGTCTCACTGTTGAGGCCCAATTTTCTGTGTAAATCAGTCAGTGCTGTGTGATATAAGCAGAGTTGTTCTTACTTGCCTAATAGTTTCAGGTTATTTTTTATTTTTTCTTTCTTTGGTGTGTGTGCACACTTGTGTGTGTATGTGTGTGTGTGTGTGTGTGTGTGTGTGTGTGTATGTGTGTGTGTGTGTGTATACATGTGTGTGTGTCTGTGTATGTATACTCATCCATATGTGCACAGATGGAAGACAGATACATATTAGTTTTTAAGTTCTCACTGAACCTGGCGCTCACAGATTCAGCCAAACTGATTGTTCATCTGGCCTTCTCGATCTTTCTGTCTCTGACTCTCATCTTTAGCAATGGGATAACCAATCCGTGCTCACATTGCCTGACATTGACTCATGGACAGCAGTGCTAAGCATCTAAATTCAGGTCCTCATGTTTGCTCAGTAAGCCCCTGAGCCACCTCCCTACCCCTCTGATAGTGTCTTTATGTGAAAACCACTGAAGTCTTCTGCCCAGTCATCCCTCACCTTTCCTCTATGTGCTCTACAAAGTCACTCAGCCTGCATTTCAGTGACTTCAGGAGAGTGAGACCTCAGGATAGGTCTACAATGACCCCTGAGCACCATGTTCTGTGTCTCTCTAGTCCATAAGTTCAAGCCATCTTAAGGTTCATTAAATCTGCTTTCCCTCCCGCCCCCCCCGCAGAGTTACTGTTCTTCACTGACTAATGTCTTAGAGAGCTTCTTTGGTACATTTTAAGTATATTGTCTTTTATTTTGTTTTGGTTTCAGTTAGACTAGAAATGTTGGTTAAGATGTTCCCTGTTAATCATCCTGAGGTGAACATTTGAAGGCATCGAAAGGCAAATTACCCTAGATAATATTTAACCTCCCAAGTCTGGTCTCAGTAATAAGTGTAATTACCCAGATGTGAATAAAATATAAGGAATTCTTGCATAAGGATCAATGTATTATTTCTCAATAATACTTCAATAAGTGGTGGTGCTATTGAAATTGTTTAATATGTGGTTGCTAGATGCAAAGAATTTACTTCACTTTTAAGTTTAACATGTTTAGTATATACATGGTGTTTGTCCCTTGTAACTTTGACATTTACTATAACCTGGTGTTTGCCTGTTTCATGTCACTTATTTTTTTTCCAAAAAGAGTATTTCCCAGATAATTATCTAGAAATTGTCACTTATGGATGACAAGTCCTTCTTCCTCAGTGTATAATTGAAAATAAAGTAAGGCATCCAACCCCAGCTGGGGGATCTAAACCTCCCAGCCCTTGTCTGCCATCCTGGTTCAGAGTCCACAGCCTCAATGATAGAGTGGAACCAGTTTGTAAACTACATAAACTTCTTTCTACCCCCAAGTTGCTTCATACCAGAATAATTTATCACAGAAACAGAAATAGAACTGGAATAATTAGCATAGCTGAAGAGATAACTAGAGTTTTCTTGGGTTGATTATACCTAATCAGGAGGTATTTCTAATCTTGTTAATTAATATTTTCCTCACCTCTGTTGACTTTCAAAGATCTTAATGGAAGAAAATTCTAAAATCCCTGAATTGTGGCTTTCTGTGTTAGTTAGTCATTTCCCTTCATGAAGATTGCAGCAAAATCAACCCCAAACCTTCACAGATCTGTACTTACCATGACAATGGAGGAAAAGTAGAAATGTGGAGATTTCTTCTGCATGTACTTTTCTTTTCTTTTTTTAAAAAAAGTGATATTATATCACTTGTATTGGCACGTGTATGTACATACACACACATTCACACACACACACGTACACACATACACACACATATACACTATTAATGCAGGTATTTATAGCACTAAGGAGGTGGAATCAGATTCTCTTATCTGGAGTTGCGGTTGGTTGAGAGCCAACTAACATTTGGGTGCACTGAACAGAACTCTGGCCCTCTACAGTAGCAGCAACTACTTTTAACCACCACTGAACCATCTCTCCAGCCCTTGTTTATCCCCTTTTCAATATAGCCACAGTAGGATAAATCTTTACAAAAGCTCTCAAAAGTACTTTAGGCTTTATTTTCATAGTATGAACAATTGAACCATTAGCAGGTTGGTACTCCAACCTTACTGTATGGCACTAAGGAAAAATCACTTGGCTTTATGCTCAGGCTTTTATCTGGAATTCTGTCAGCATGTTTTTTTGATTTTGTATGGACTGAATAAGATAATGGTTGTAAAGATTGCTTTGGGACCCAGACCATTCATCTTATGCATATAATACATTTCCCAAAAGATATGTGTGTCTAAATTTTCCGTTTTCAATGTTTACAATGATGGTGAATACAGAGTCTGAGTCTATAATACCATTTTCTTATTTAAAAAAAATCTCTTTTAAAAGATTCAAAATAGGAGATAAAATTGCTCTTTGATTTCAATGCACTCTGCATGAGAGCAGGGACACATGACTAAGATGAAAGTGGGCAACATTTCACGACAATAGTGCTAGCAACTGGAAACTCATTTCGTTAAGCAATAGAAGGAAATATTTCCAAGTCTGAAACACTCTGGAAGTTTACTTTTGTTGTTTTTGGTTTCCATACCTACATAACAAGAAGATATCATAGAACAGAACAGAGGACATTTAAAATACAGAAGGCTGGCCAAAGTGTAACCTTGAAGTTTGTGCTTGAGGAAGAATACTATGGAAAGAATGCCATGTTTCCAGACAGTTATTGCAAAGACCAATTTGTAAATCCCTTTAAGTATCTCTCTAAAACTATTGCTTATAGAGAAAAGACTTTTAAGCAGATAATTTCTCAAATGAAATAATTTTAACAGAATGGTTATGAATAGAAAAGAGCTACATACAGTTTCTGGGATTTTAGAAAGGAAGAGACAGTCTTCTCAGGGATTCAGCCCCTGGTAGTTTGTCCGTGATCCAGTAAATGAGCCCACACCTGCTCACGTGCTGGCTTTATAAAATGGACACAGTGGAGTAAAGAAAGTGTATGTGAATTGTAGAAGGATATGTAGCAAAGGATATGGAAGTATTTGTAGGAAAATAGTGAGTTGATTAATCAAAATATATTTTATATATTAATAAAATTCTCAAACAATAAAAATTATCAAGAGATGACCCTTCTCCTCAGTAACAAATGACAAACTGTTAATATTCCTTAGAGATGCATACTATTTGCTTCGTAAGCAAAATATGTTTCAAATAATGAAATTAGTTTTCACATATATATCGAATATAAATACCATGTATTGTTAATAATATCATCATTCCTTTTCATATTGGCTTCAATCACAAGAATTGCTTATTATTTTGTCTTTCTCCCATGATATCTGATATTTATCTATTGAAATAATAAATGGAGACACAGGCGGGACCAGCCAGGAGCCACAAGCCTCAGGAGTCGCAGGGGAATCCCAGGGCAGCACGGACAGGATCCTCTAAGCTTCCAAGTGACAGAGCTGGATCAGTGACTATCTCTGCCACCTCCCTGCTAGAGGAGGGCCTGCCTCCAGGGTGGGCTTCAGACCAAGGACTCAGGTGAGATCCGCCATTTTCTCTATGGTGATTTTCTAAGGTGGGACCAGCTGGGAGCCTCAGGCCTCAGGAGTCGAAGGGGAGTTGCAGGGTGGCAAGGACAGGACAAGTTCTAGTCAGAGACACCAAGAACATCTAACATCAGAGATTAAGAGATGGCGAAAGGCAAACGCAAGAATCCTATCAACAGAAACCAAGACTGCTTGGCTTCACCAGAACCTAGTACTCCCACCTCAGCAAGCCCTGGATATCCCAAAACACCAGAAAAGCAAGATTTGGATCTAAAAACATATCTCACAATGCTGATAGAAGAACTTAAGAAGGACATGAATAACTCCCTTAAAGAAATACAGGAAAATACAGATAAAGAGGTACAAGCCCTTAAAGAGGAAACAACAAAAAAAATCCCATAAAGAATTACAGGGGATCTCAAGTAAACAAGTAGAAGCTCTTAAAGAGCAAACCCAAAAATCCCTTAAGGAATTGCAGGAAAACACAAACAAACAGGTGAAGGAACTGAGTAAAACCATTCAGGACCTAAAAGTGGAAGTAGAAACAATAAAGAAATCACAAAAAGAAACAACCCTGGAGTTAGAAATCTTAGAAAAAAAGTCAGGAAACATAGATGCAAGTATCACCAACAGAACACAAGAGATAGAAGAGAGAATCTCAGGGGCAGAAGATAGCATAGACAACATTGACAGAACAGTCAAAGAAAATGCAAAATGCAAAAAGACTGTAACCAAAACATCCAGGAAATCTAGGACACAATGAGAAGACTGTCAGGGACAACAGGGACACTAAGGGTAATAGGTATCGAAGAGAGTGAAGACCTCCAACTTAAACGGCCAGTAAATGTCTTCAACAAAATTATAGAAGAAAACTTCCCTAACCTAAAGAAAGAGATGCCCATGAAAATACAAGAAGCCTATAGAACTCCAAATAGGCTGGACCAGAAAAGAAATTCCTCCTGCCACATAATAGTCAAAACACCAAATGTACAAAACAAAGAAAGAATACTAAAAGCAGTAAGGGAAAAAGGTCAAGTAATATATAAAGGCAGGCCTATCAGAATTACACCAGACTTCTCACCAGAGACTATGAAAGCTAGAAGATCCTGGGCAGATGTCATGTAGACCCTAAGAGAACACAAATGCCAGCCTAGACTACTATACCCAGCAAAACTCTCAATCACCATAGATAGAGAAACCAAAGTATTCCATGACAAAACCAAATTCACACAATATATTTCCACAAATCCAGCCCTTCAAAGGGTACTAAATGGAAAACTACAACACAAGGAGGGGAACTACATCCCTGAAAAAGCAAAAATATAATCTTCCAACAAAACTAAAAGAAGATAGAGACATGAATGGAATGCCAGTTCTAACTACAAAACTCTCAGGAAGCAACAATTATTTTTCCTTAATATCTATTAACACCAATGGACTCAATTCACCAATAAAAAGACATAGACTATCAGATTGGGTATGTAAACAGGACCCAACATTTTGCTGCATACAGGAAACCCACCTCAGTGACAAAGACAGACACTACCACAGAATAAAAGGCTGGAAAACAATTCTCCAAGACAATGGTCCCAATAAAAAAGCTGGAGTAGCCATTCTAATATCGAATAAAATCGACTTTCACTCTAAAGTGATCAAAAAAGATAAGGAGGGACACTTCATATTCAACTAAGGTATGATCTACCAAGATGAATTCTCAATTCTGAATCTCTATGCTCCAAATGCAAGGGCATCTACATTCATAAAAGAAGCTTTATTAAAGCTCAAAGCACACATTTCAACGCACACCATAGTAGTGGGAGATTTCAACACCCTACTCTCTGCAATGGATAGATCATGGAAACAGAAACT
>JADRCD010213639.1:0-13759 GCA_019843815.1 Montemys delectorum
AAAACTCTAAGCATTCTGTCACAAACATTAGAAGGTTTCAGGTAAACTTAGTATAATTTTTGCTTTCCCTCAAATTTAACTTTATTTGAACTACAACTTTTTTCCAACTTTTATTACATCAACAACTACAATTAATCATGTGTCCTAGAGGCTAATCTTTTTATTCCTCTTTTTTAATTAGTCTTATTTAGAATGTGTTTAAGCTATGTTAAAAGTTTAAAATCTGTAGGAAGTTCATACAAGAATAGTTTGGAAATCCTACAGGAAAGAATGTCTCTGAGTTTGAATATAAAAGACAAGCATATTTATTTTGGGTTGAACAGAAAACAGAGTGATTACACATCCCTCCCCTACCTCAAACAGATCATATTTTGCTGACATGACTGTGGGTTTCATGAAATTATCTCTGACCTGATTTTTTTTTTTAACTACAGCAGAGTCGGCTTTCAATTAATAGGCTGTCCTCAAAAAGAAAATGTACATAGCTTCCTGCTATGTGGAAGCTGCAGGAGATGAAGAATACCTACTTGAAAGAAGTACAAAGTATCCAGTAATGACAACTAGGAAGTATAATTTTATCATATTTTAGAGAAGTGTAACTTATAATCTTCTAAGTGGGGTAAACAGTGTATATTACATATTATGTGTCACGTCACTTATTATCGAATACGCTTCAGTTTGTAATTCAGAAATGTTCATTAAATCAAATGAAATTCAGGCTAACTCTATGGAATTTTTAAAAAGAATAGTAAGCATGCATAAGCTACAACTTGCCTTTTTAAAGTGTTCAAATATCTGTCAGTAGAGCCCATACACACATACGTGTATACTCACACGAACATGCACATACATACCTTAAAGCAACTGTTTCCACTAATTATTACCAAGCATTGCAAATTGCTGGGTAATCTCATGTCTTAAAAGAAAAGTAAACATACGTTTCTGCAGAACCATATCAATTAACGAAGACTGTATCATTGACTACCCAGTGATGAGACTCCTCTTTTGTATCATCTTTCTCAGCATGCTAGCTGTAAGAAGCCAGATACACATGCCACATATTTTCACTTACATAAAGAATTTAAACTGAATACATATAAACAGAGAAAAAAATGGCAATAGCAGAGGCTTGTGGGCCAAAAGAAGTAAATGGGCAGGAGCTCCCAAACCTCCTGGGGATACTAGCAATTGTTCTCTTCTTTTGAGGTCTTCTTAACAGCACCAGGAAGATAGTTAATAATGTAGTATTGCATATTTCAAAATTGCTGAGAGTAAGTGGAATTATTTATATAAATATTTTTAACTATTTGATGTGATGGGCATGTCTATAAACTTGATCTAATCACATAATTATATACTTAGTCTGCATTGATTTTCTTGATTACATTGAAATTTTATAACATTATACTTTATATTATATTTAATTGCAAATTATTGACACAAGAAAAAAATATATATTCATAAAAAAATATAGAAAGAAAATTGATGCTTCCGGTTTTCATTTGTGCCTGGGAGCTGAACCTGTGCCACAGCCCTCTTCACCCCAATCCTACCCTGAGAAAACTTGTCCCCCAAGTATTGACACACCCAAGATCACAGGTGAGATCACAACTACTGCCCCAATACCTGACCCAAGTGGGTCCTACATGGGGCCCAGTGGACTTAGGAATCTCAGAGCAACCAGTGACATTATTCTTCAGGTTTCTCTCTGTGCCTGGGAGCTGACACTGAGCTATAGCTCTACACACAAGAATCCCATCCAGAGAAAGCTTTACCACCAGGAATGATGACAACCAGGCTCACAGGCTCACAGGAGGGACAAGATCCAGTGAGAGACAGAAAGGCCAGCTAACACCAGAAATAACCAGATTGTGAGAGGTAAGCATAAGAATATAAGCAACAGAAACCAAGGCTACTTGGTATTATTAGAACCCATTCTCCCACCACAGCAAGCCCTAGATACCCCCAACATACTCTGAATAGCAATATTCTGATCAAAAAATTGCATCTCATGATAATAGAGGACTTTCAGAAGAACATAAATAATTCCCGTAAAGAAATACAGGAAAACACAGGTAAAAAGGTTGAAGCTCTTATAGAGAAAACACAACAATCCTTTAAAGAAATACAGGAAAACAAAACCATGCAGGCAAAAGAAATGAACAAAACATACAAGATCTAAAAATGGAAGTAGAAACAATAGAGAAATCACAAAGGGAGAAAATCCTGGAAATAGAAAACCTGGGAAAGAAATCAGGAGTCATAGATGCAAGCATCACCAACAGAATACAAGAGGTAGAAGAAAGAATCTCAGGTGCAGAAAATATCATAGAAAACATTGACACAACAGTCAAAGAAAATGTAAAATGCAAAAATGTTCTAACCCCAAACCACAGGAAATCCAGGATACAATAAGAAGACTAAACCTAAGGATAATAGGTATAGAAGAGAGTGAAGACTCCCAACTTAAGGGGCCAGTAAATATCTTCAACAAAATTATAGAAGTAAACTTCCATAACCTAAAGAAAGAGATGCCCATAAACATAAAAGAAGCTTTCAGAATGCTTAATAGATTGGACCAAAATAGAAATTACTCCAGTCACATAATAATCAAAACACCAAATGTACAGAAAACAGAAAGAATATTAAAAGTGGTAAGGATAAAAGGTCAGGTAACATATAAAGGCAGACCCATCAGAATTACACCAGACTTTTCAACAGAGATTCTAAAAGCCAGAAAATCTTGGGCGGATGTCATAGAGACCCAAAGAGAATAAAAATGCCAGCCCAGGTTACTATGTGCAGCAAAAGTTTCAGTTACCATAGATGGAGAAACCAAGATATTCCATGACAAAAACAAATTTAAACAATATCTTTTCATAAACCTATCTCTTCAAAGGATACTACATGGAAAACTCAAACAGAAGGAGGGAAATGAAACCCAAGGGGGGGGAAAAAAAAAAACAAGAAATTTATCAACTTACAGTAAAACCAAGAGAGCCACACAAACATAATTTCACCTCTAACAACAAAAATAACAGGAATCAACAATCATTATTCCCTATTATCTTTCAACATCAATGGACTCAATTCCCCAGTAAAACAACCTAGATTAACAGATTAAATACATAACAAAGATTGAGCATTTCTGTGCATACAGAAATCTTACTTCAGTGACAAAGAAAGACATTATCTCAGAGTAAAAGTTTGGAAAAAAATTTTCTAAACAAATGATCCCAAGAAACAAGTGGAAGCAGCCACTCTAATATCAAATAAAATGGACTTTCAACCACAGGTTATCACCAAAGGTGAGGAAGGACATTTACTACTCATCAAAGTAAAAATCTACAAAAGATAAACTCTCAATTCTGAAGAACATCTATGCCCCAAATTCAAGGGGACTCACATTTGTAAAAGAAGCATTATTAACGCTCAAAGTACACACTGAACCTCACATAATAATTGTGGGAGACTTCAACATGCTACTCTCACCAATGGACAGATCATGGAAACGGAAACTAAACAAAGACACAGTAAAACTAAAAGAAGTTATGAACCAAATAGATTTAACAGATATCTATAGAACATTTCACTCTAAAACAAAAGAACATTACTTCTTCTCAGCCCTTCATGGTACCTTCTCCAAAAGTGACCATATAATGGGACAAAAAACAAGCCTGAAAAGATACAAGAAGATTGAAATAATCCCATGAATCCTATCAGATCTCTATGCACAAAAGCTGTTCTTAAATAACAACAAAAACAACAGAAATCCCACATGCTGATTGAGACTGAACAACTCTTGACTCAGTGATAACTTGGTCAGAGAAGAAATAAAGAAATTAAAGACATTTTAGAATTTAACATAAATGAAAGCACCACATACCCAAACTTATGGGACACAATGAAAACAGTCAGAGGAAAATTCATAGAAAACCATAAAGAAATTGGAGAGAGCATGCACTAGCAGCTCAACAGCACATCTGAAACTTCTAAAACAAAAAGAAGGAAATACATTCAAGAGGAGGAAACAACAAGAAATAATCAAATTCAGGACTGAAACTAACCAAGTGAAAACAAAAAGAACTATACAAAGAATCAAAAAAACCAGTTGCTGGTTCTTTAAAAAAAATCAACATGATAGATAAACCCTTAACCAGACTAACCAGAGGGCACAGAGACAGTATCCAAATTAACAAAATCAGAAATAAAAAGGGAGACATAACAACGGAAACTGAAGAAATTTAAAAAAGAACACCAGAGAAGTGCAGGGGGTCAGGAAATTGAACAGAGGTGTGGAGGGTGGAATGCCATTAGAAAGACCCAGATGCCAGGGAAAGAAGAGATTCCCAGGACCCAACAGGGATGACATTAGCTGAAATACCCAAGAGCAGATAATACCTGTAGAGACCATATCCATATGTTACGCATAACCCCTGGTTAAGGGATAGGGCACCCACCCATCTCAAAAATATTAATAGAGAATTGTTCTTTTCGAAAGGAAATGTAAGGACAAAGAGTGGAACAGAGCCTGAAGGAAAGGCCATCCAAAAACTGCCCCACCTAGGCATCTAGCCCATCTGCAGACACCAAGCCCAGATACTATTGCTGATGCCAAGAAGCACTTGCTGACAGAAGCATGTTATATCTGTTCCCTGAGAGGCTCTGCAAGAGCCTGACCAATACAGATGAGGATGCTCAAAGCCAAACATTGAACTGAGCATAGGAACCTCAATGAAAAAGTTAGGCAAAGGATTGAAGGAGCTGAAAAGTTTTGCAACCCCACAGGAAAAACAACAATATCAACTAACCAGACCCCCCAGAGTTTGCAGGAACTAAACCACCAACCAAAGAGTACACATGGAAGGACCCATGGCTCCAGCTGCAAACGTAGCCGAGGATGGCCTTATCTGGCATTAATGGGAGTGGAACCTCTTGCTTCTGTGAAAGCTCAATTTCTCACTGTAGGGGAATGCTAGGGTACTGTGGCGAGAGTGGGTGAGTGGTTGTGGAGCACCCTCATAGAAGCAGGGGAGGGGGATAGAATAGGGGTTTGTGGATGGGAAACTGAAAAGGTGGGTAACATTTGAAATGTAAATAAAGTAACCAATAAAAAAGGAAAAAGAAAAAAAGAAAGAAAATTGGCAATTCTATCATATTAATGTGGCTCTGCTAAAACTCTATAATAGGATAGATTTCCATGAACCATATATACAGTATATTAGTTTCTTATTGCTACTTTTATTTCTGAAGGTCACAGAAATATGTTTCTATAGTTTCTCATTCCCTTTTGTTCTTGATCTCTTCAGCTATCTTCAAAGCCTTTGATGGCTAGATGAGTCATGACATTATATCCTCCTCTATAAAGGGAAGATTATCCACTCCAGCAGACTCCTGTTTTAGACTGGGTTCACCCATATAATGTAGGATGATCTTCAATTAAATCTTTAACCTAACCTCATTTACACAATGCCTTATGTCAACTGAAGCAAAATATTTCAATGTTCCGGCAATTTGGGTAAAGATATTTTAGGAATCAATTGTTTGATATACTATAACTAGTATTTTTTTGTTTTTGTTTTTCAGGACAGTGTTTCTCTGTATAGCCCTGGCTGGCCTGGAACTCACTCTATAGA
Source organism: Montemys delectorum (assembly GCA_019843815.1). Taxonomy (NCBI): domain Eukaryota; kingdom Metazoa; phylum Chordata; class Mammalia; order Rodentia; family Muridae; genus Montemys; species Montemys delectorum. The sequence goes on from JADRCD010213639.1 coordinate 5,637, forward strand.
CCAGGCTGGCCTCGAACTCAAAAATCTGCCTGCCTCTACCTCCCCAGTGCTGGGATTAAGGGTATGCGGCACCACTGCCCAGCTATAAATAGTATTCTTAAAAGTCTCCATTAATAGGCAAATCAAATGCTATACTATGGAAAGTTATATGTAAAACTACTTAAAGAAACAAAATATTGTCTAAAATCCATAACTCATACATAATGATGTATTTTAAACATCTTAAAAATTAATCTTTTCGTATTTACAGAAATTTATTGATCAGAGCAAACAGATCTTTGCTCTATCTTCTTCTTATGTTGGTTCTTATATTCAATAATGTAACTCTGGCAATGAAACCAATGCTTTTATAATAGTTGACATTCCTTAAATGTCTCTTGTACATAAAGGCATGAATGTGGAAATAGGTGGATGACGAGTTTAAAGAGGAACAATTATAGCCTGGCAGTGGTGACGCAAGCCTTTAATCCCAGCACTTGGGAGGCAGAGGCAGGTGGATTTCTGAGTTCGAGGCCAGCCTGGTCTACAGAGTGAGTTCCAGGACAGCCAAGGCTACACAGAGAAACACTGTCTCTAAAAACAAACAAACCAACAAAGAGAAACAATTATGGTGTAGTCGTTTGGCATCACATTGAACCTGCCTCAAACAGTTGGGTGACAGAGAATTATAGATTGAACTTTCATAGTAGTGCACATGATGCACAGAGACTAGAAGATGCTTACATAATTCACTAGTTGTGGGTCATGAGCTAAGAACTGGAGGACTCTTTTTCTAAAAGATTCTTTCATATGGCTAGAAAGTTGATGCTGGCTGTTGGCTGAATGCTCCATAGGGTGCTTGGTCCAAAGTTCTGGTCTTTTCACAAAGGCACCTTTAGAAGTTACTTGACTTGTAAAAGGTATTGCTTCAGAAGCAAATGCTCTAGGAAAGCAATATATAGACATGCTTACATTTTTACATTGTTTAGAATGTAGATTTGGAATTAATTTTACTCTAATTTGCTTTTGGAAGTTGTGACAGAGATCTGCTCAAATTTACTTCAGTATAGAAGAAAAAATGCCATTTTGTGAGAGATGAGAAAATGAAGTGGAAAATTTTGCTGCAGCCATTTTTGAAAGATATAATGTCATATACAGATGTCCAAATATGATTTTATAGAAGTTTAAACTAGACTAGGAAAAATATTAATTGAGGGTAAATAATGCAAAAAATATAATCTAAACATTAAATAGTCTAAAATAGAACTCTAGGACAGGAAAAAAAGAGCTGATTTGAGAAATCTAATGAGATTCAGTATTCATGAATTGAACTTTTGGGTTTGTGTGCCTTCCTCTCTTCCAAAACAAAAGTTCTAAGCTTTTTGTTTATATTACCTCATATTGTTCATCTTCAGAGTTCCATTGTTCATGGAAAAAGAATTATTACTGTAGGTAGCAATAAATCCATTGTGAAATTTTCTACTAATGTCACAGGTGAATTTTAACCCTTTTTACTATAAGCAAGATTTGAATTTTCATTGAAAATATCATTACTTTTCCTTACCAATAGGAATTTGTTCCAGAAGTGCACTCTACCAAGCCACCTTGTATATAGCAAAATTGATGAAGTATGAGGCCCTTGTATGACTGGGAATAATGTTTGCATTCATTATGCAAACAGCATTCATATAATTCATTAATCTATAAGTTACTTATAATACCTAATTAAATGTAAATAATATGTGCATTGTTATCTTACTTTAAACTTGGTAATGAGAAGACAAAAAGTCTGTGTGTATTCAAGACCAATGTACTTACTATTAAAATAGCTTCCAATTATACTTGGTTTTACCCATGTACCAGGAAGCAGCTGGTTCATAGTAAGATAAATTTACTTTTGTACTAGTCTCTAGTTCCTGTAGTTTCTGCTTATGCTGCTATCCTGGGGGGTTATGCTTCATGAATCTCTAATCAAGAAGATAACATATTATTTGTAATTTTCTAGTATTGTTCTAACCATAAGTTGTACATACAATTGCATCCAAATTGAATACCTATCCACCCCCACAGCTCTTATACTTCACAACATCACTTTTTCTTTAGTTTTAAAAACAATGAAAATTATAATATCTCTTTTTTTTCTCCCTTTCTCAGTGAGGCAGAGTTGAACATTTTGCCTCAAAAAGACATCCCTTAACACAGAAGCAGGGTGCTTCGTTTGAAAATTTAGCCTAACAAAGTGACCAGAGAAAGGGTTACATGAAGCTTCTGTTGTTGGCAACTGGGAGAAGAGAAGTGGTGGAAGCTGAGTAACTGTTGTCACAGTGTATTTGAAGGTCAGGTTGTAATAAGTATCTCTGAACTCTAGTTAAAATTAGTGGGTAGATCAAGAAAAAGAGACAAAATATGGAAGTGGCTGGCTTCAGTCATCAACTAGGAGGGATGGCATATGCAGAAGCCAAGAGCATGAGAGTTTTCTTCCTTAGACAGGTGTGTTTCAAGAGCAGCTGGAAGGGCCTGGGAATAGGGATTGTTTCCTTACTGCTGGTAGCCCAGCTTCAAGCACAATATGGCTAGCAATTAACATAGCTGACATTAGATGTTGAGTGATCTGAATCTAGTCTTATGCCTTCTATATGGCAATCGTTGAGTTGCTGCATAAAGAGCCCCTGTGAGGAGTCATCATTATGAAGATTAATTCTTCATCTCAGAGAAGTTCTTTGTATTGTATTGCTCTCTACATATTCCTCAAAACACCCATTTTTGTATATACAGTAGGATTAGGTTAATTTTTTTCTGACAATTCCTTGGGACAGTACTAGTAGATAGCACCAAAATAACCCTTTCCCACTGTGAAAAACAATGAGATTTAAATGATATTATAGGCTTGATTTGAGTATGCAAAGTGACATTTTTTTCCCTCTACTGAATGCACTTCTTTATCATAGGGCAAATCACCATGAAAGAAATATTGATGAAAGAATCACAGGAAAATAAACGAATAAAAGAAAACAAAAGAAAAAAAGAAAACAAAAGAAAAGAATGAGAATATCAGCATTGTTCATCAAAATGGCTACTTCCACCTAAAAGGAAAGTTTAATGGATGGATTGTGAATTTTATCAGCAAGAAAAGGATATAAACTAGAACTGCACACAAAGTACATGACTTTTTTTATTAGATGTTTTATTTATTTACATGTCATACAATATCGCCTTTCCCGGGTTCCCCTCCAATAAATAAATAAATAAATAAATAAATAAATAAATAAATAAAACAAAAATAAAAACAACCCCTCTGCTCACCACCCCACCCTCTCCTGCTTACTGGCCCTGGCATTCTCCTACACTGGGGCATAGAACCTTCACAGGGCCACGGGCCTCTCCTTCCATTGATGACCGACTTGGCTATCTCTTAATACCAGCATTGAGTTAACAGAGGGTTAAAGAAACAGAGCCTGGATTCATAAGTGACTCTGAGGTGAGAGGCAAAATGTGGTCAGACACCTAAAAATACATTTTCAGATGTGCTAAAAATAGTGTCTTGACAGAGCTACTGGCTATGTGCATGTCAACCTTAACACTGCTTAATGAATAATATATTTGATTAATTTAAAAACCTGTCCCTATATATTTCACAAATGTTTTAAAATAGGGTATTGAATATTTTCACCATACAGAAAGAATAAATAATGATGTATGTATATATGTATGTATGTATGTATATGTTTTAATTGACTTAAGTTATACATGTATTTAGATACTTCCTTGTATACCATTAATATGAGTATTGTTTGTTGTATATCATTTTAAAACACAGTTAGTTTAAATTAAGAAATAAATAGTTATACTGACTAATACTTCTGAACTTATAAGAAGTGCTTTTTTACCTTCAATATTTTTATATAGATGTAAATGAAAAACAATGAATTACTTTTTACTTTATAATGCAGATTTAACACATTATACAGCCAAAGCTCACAGAAAAATAGTTTCCCATGTCATTGTCTAAGAAAGCAGTTACTGAGAAGTACAGTTACTGAGAAGACGCTAAGAGGCAAAGAAAGAACAAAGCCAAAAGGAATCAATCCTCTGTCTAGTTTCTAGGCTTCACAAGACTCGTTCGTCTACGTACACTGATGTAATGTGCAGAAGTGCTAAAAATGTGTGCAGATGTGTTCCTATCTGCATTTGGTCATTTTGTACAATTCACAGAATGTGGAGGTGAGACTAGAAATGAGAAAATACTTTGGCAACACTCAAAAAAAAAAAAAAACCAACAAGTTTCCATAGTTTGACAGCAATATAATAATAATGCTTAGCTAATTAGTAATTTTAGGCAGACTAAAAAAATTGTTTTGAAGTAAGTGATACCTGCTAAAGATGCTTACTATACTATTTGGCAAAGGTTGTCAGCTTTTTTGTTTTTAAACAGCACTGAGCTGAATTACATACATGGTGCTAGTAATCCAGCCCCCAGTGTTCTGGAATTTGTCTACATAGTCAGCAATAGCTTTCCCAAGCATTTGAAATGGTAACTCTCTCATAACCTATATCTCCTTCTGTGGTCCTTATGTGGATGGTCCCAATGAAGTATAAAAGAGGATGTTAGTCTCTGAAGACTTCACAGAAGACATTCATATAAGAAACTCCATGCTTATCAGCATAAATCATTTCTCCCTGGGTTTTCACAATAGGCATGTAATGGTCTCTATCCAGTCCTTCAGGAATGATGTGAAACCAAAAGCAAGCTATGTTTCTTCAAACTATTCTTTGGACCAATAATGACTGTGACAGGTCAAGACTTTCTAACGATAAATCCACAGATGTATCAACAATCACCACAATAAGTTCTTCTACCTTTGAGTGTCAGTGCATTTTGATCTCTAATATGGTGTTACCTAATGCTTGATTGAACTGAATTTCTCTGTGCTTTTACTGCACAATCCTTATTGTGATTATATTTCAAAGATAAAGGAGATCAGTTGAAAAGGGTAATTGTCCCTCAACTGTGTTGATTAGCATCTGTAAAACTATAGCAGGCAATCTTGCAAACAACCTTCTTTCTGTTTACCAAGCACAGCTGTTTCCTCCTATGCCTCTTTCCAAATTATGCTATCATCTCTCAAGTCATTAGCTCAAGGGCACAGAAAGTAAGCCATCACCTTTCACTGATTTTTTTTTTCTCAAGGGCAAAATGTGCCATTCCCTTTATCTTGTGAATCTCATAGATAGAGACCATTACATGCCTATTGTGAAAACCCAGGGAGAAATAATTTATGCTGATAAGCATGGAGTTTCTTATATGAATGTCTTCTGTGAAGTCTTCAGAGACTAACATCCTCTTTTATACTTCATTGGGACCATCCACATAAGGACCACAGAAGGAGATATAGGTTATGAGAGAGTTACCATTTCAAATGCTTGGGAAAGCTATTGCTGACTATGTAGACAAATTCCAGAACACTGGGGGCTGGATTACATGTATGTAATTCAGCTCAGTGCTGTTTAAAAACAAAAAAGTTGACAACCTTTGCCAAATAGTATAGTAAGCATCTTTAGCAGGTATCACTTACTTCAAAACAATTTTTTTAGTCTGCCTAAAATTACTAATTAGCTAAGCATTATTATTATATTGCTGTCAAACTATGGAAACTTGTTGGTTTTTTTTTTTTTGAGTGTTGCCAAAGTATTTTCTCATTTCTAGTCTCACTTCCACATACTGTGAATCGTACAAAATGACCAAATGCAGATAGGAACACATCTGCACACATTTTAAGCACTTCTGCACATTACATCAGTGTACGTAGACGAACGAGTCTTGTGAAGCCTAGAAACTAGACAGAGGATTGATTCCTTTTGGCTTTGTTCTTTCTTTGCCTCTTAGCATCTTCTCAGTAACTGTACTTCTCAGTAACTGCTTTCTTAGACAAGGACATGGGAAACTATTTTTCTATGAGCTTTGGCTGTATTCCTTTATAGTTAACATTTTTGTTTGTTGCTCACCACTAGAAAGTTTTCAATAACAGATCAAGGAAGATAAATCATTTATATTTAAGAAAATTTTTATTCTGTAAAAAATTGTCTAATCTTTGAATAGACATCTGTATTTGTATAATGGATTTGGTGTTGCTAATATTATATCTATATAACATTCCTAACATTCCAATCCTTTGAAATCACTTAAAAACAATCTTTTTGTATCAACATGGGAGAAATTAAGGTTGGCGTTTTTATAGTTGAGTAGTTTGACTCAAGTTTCCTGAAAGCTATGAGCAACTATATTTATCTCCATTATATGTTCTTCTTTTAGACATTTTAAAACAGTGGTTCTTAATTTGTGGATTGTCAACTCCTTTGGGTTGAAAGACTCTCTCACAGGTATCGGAAAATATAGATGTTACATTATATTTATGACAATAGCAAAATTACGATTATGAAGTAATAAAATAATTTTATGGTTGGGGGTTACTTGACTATGAACTGTATTAAAGGCTTGCATTATTAGGAAAGTTGTAAGCCATTGTTTAAAAGAAAACTTTTATGAACTCAAATTCATGGTAAAGTCTATGATCGGATATTCATTATCCTAAAACTGTGACAGGATTTCTTATGACAAATGCTTTTACTTCAGTTACACAATGAAAATGTGTCTCCTCTAGCTGTACGTAAAATTCATAACCAAGATGTTGACTCAATGAAAAAATCAACTCAGGTAAGTGAATTATCCTAGAATGTCAACGATCTGTAGATAGCATTATGTCTTGTCTATTTTCTTTTTTTATATCTGTATCCTTTCAATTAAGAACATCAAGTTTTAACTAAAACTTTTCTCTTCTGTGGCAGTCACTGGTCCTTGTCCATGAACTTTGATTTTATATTGCTTTTTGAATTCTTCTGACCATCAGGAAGGAGAACAGTTGAGTTGTATAGCTGTATATAATGATTCTCAAGATGGGCAGTTCACCAAACTGCAGTCACTTATAGATATTGTAGCCAATTGTATGCGTTAAAGAAAAGTCCTGGTCAAAAGTATGAGCCGTAAACATGAATGCCAACACACTATTCTGTATTTGAATCTTCAATCCAGATTATATCACATGTCTTAACCTCAAACAAAATGTTCTCCCACTGACAAGATGCATGAGACCATCAAAAGTAGCCTGTTTTCTGGTCAAACTAGGTTTAAACCCTGGAAACCCAGCAGATTAATCTTTAAGAGACCAAAAGAAGTTTGTCACACTCCTCCAGACACTAGGCTCCTGACACGAGGCTCCAGCTCCATAATTCTGTGGCCATCAGTCACGTAGGCAATGCCCGAAGCTCCTGGTATTCTGTCTGGACTCCAACCCGAGTTACCTGGCAATATTCAGGGATGCTCCTCCCAACAGTTACCTGACAACAGCCAAATGGGCTAGCCCACTATAGAAGGGGCTATTTGTGCCCTCCTCCCTCTCTTACTCTCTTACTCCTAGTTCCCGCTTGCTTCTCTCAACTTCTCTACTCTCTCCCTCTCTATGTCTGTCTACAATAAACACCTTAAAACCACGAAGTGTCTCTTCTCATCCGGATCCACTGCGCTGGAGAAATGGACAACACAAGGACTCTCACCCCTACAGGACCCAGCCAGAGCTCTTTCTTCCTGCTCTTTTCTCTTGGCCCTGGGACAGAGCCCCTGCTCGATTCTCAGTTCTTCTGAGAGGCATCTGTGGTGTCCAAGAGCTAGAACCTGCTGTCCCAACCTCTGTGCAAGCCCAGGGATCCGGAGCCAAATCCAACAGGTCACCAGGGACCTCAGATTGCACTTTCCCACTCCTAGAGCATGGTACTGCGCCTTCTCACAGCCTGAAGTCCGCCTGGCAGCAACAGGAGGGTACACCAGTCAGATGTCTGCCTCCATGAAAGGCTTGTGATGGTGGAAAGTTTGACTGTGCCTCTCGACCTTTGGAGCTGGGACCTGAAGCTTCTCACAGCCAGATGCTGCCCAGGGTGGAGTGGGGAACGCCCAGTCAAACTTTCCAGAGCCCTGGCTCGGAGGCTGGACACCATTTTTGACCCACAAATATGGTTTTATTTTATTTTCAAAGGCAGTAATAAAGTTTTCTGGGATGCCTTGTCAAAAATACATTGTCCATAAATGTTTTTTT
>JADRCD010213640.1:0-21393 GCA_019843815.1 Montemys delectorum
TATTATTTTGGTGTACATCGTTGCAAATGCTCTGGGATCTGTTTCTTGATTCGTGCCACAGCTATGCCTTTCACAAAACACCTTAAAATGCTTTGCATAGGTACTTGGATCCAGTTACGCATAGAAATGGAAACTTTATTCAGGTATAGAAAGCAGGGAGCTTTTAATGATCAGGGACTTTTAGTTCTTTTAGGCTGTAGTAAAATCTAGTAAAATACACTTTTCCGATATTTCCGCATTTAGATGTTGCAGGACGGCTTCTGATATATTATTTTCTAGCCATAGATGTATCTTAATTTCATTTACACGATAGAGTATCACTCATCTGTTAAAAAGGGTCATCATGAAATCTTTAGACAAATGGATGAACTAGAAAAAAAAAAGTCATACCAAGTGAGGTATCCCAGACTCAGAATGATAAAGCTGGTGCGTATTTGCTTTACACGTGGCTATTAGTTAAGTCACAATAACGAAGCTGCAATCTATAGATCTACAGAGGGGAGGTAGAAGATGGACCTCGTTAGCAAAGGGAACTAGAATAGACAGCTATGGATGGATGGGAGGACTAAGAGGGAGTAGGGCAGGAGATGACCTTCTGGGTGAGAGGATGGGGAGAGACCGAGAAAGTTAAAGAGGGTTGGAGGAGTAGTGTGCCAATAGTAGAAACTTCCTAAAATATATACATAGATGAAAAGTGATCTCAATGAAATCACCAAATAATGGGAGAGACAGATTCCCAACTGGCCATCTCTTGTTACCAAATGAAGCTTCCAATATCGGGATTGGGTTACATTTCATGCGTCCCCAAACCACCAAGGTTGTTTATAGATGAATCTCCATAAGCTGACAGCAAAGTCCCATCGCTGAAGACAACACCCACACAAACCATGAAACATGGAGAGGCTGTGCTGGTGCCTACACAGAGCCTTCACCCTATTACCAGTGTCTCTGGTTCAGGAATGTACTCTGCACCAAGGCAGCCACAAGCCCTTCATCTATTGCTGGGCAGTGTCTGCAAGGTATTCTAGCGCAATGGGGGCACAAAGCCTGTCGGGAGCAACCAACCACTAACTGATTTGACTTAAGGCCCAGCAATGTAAAAGCCCCGTGACTTTACACTTCTTATAAAAAAATGAGGAGATAGTTGGCTAAAGCTAAGAGGCTTGCTTTTTGGTGAGGTACAGGTTCTTAGATCAGTGTCCTCTTTCATACTTCCATCTTCCTGTCGCTGTTGAAGTTGCCTTCTCTACCACATGAGCTTCTTGTGGTCACTCTGTGTCGTGGCCTCATCTACAGAAGCCCAAGTGAAATGTTTCCGTGGCCTCTTTAGCTACACTAGGGTTGTCTACGGAGTATTAAGTTAACCCTCCACCGCCAGCACACTGCCCCCATCATTTCTAGTTGTTCTGCCTCTAATAATAGTTCTGGCTTGCACCACACGTTGTAGTTTTTTTAGCCTTCTTATCTGCCTGACGTGTCGTTTCCTAAACCTTCTTGCTTTCCTGCTAGTTTTCTGCTTTGGCATCGTGGTTACAGAAGCCTAACAGGGGAGTGACTCTCTCAAGGACAAGTTTCATTTGTAGTGTGGAGAAAAGAGGTTAGAAGTTGAAGAGAGAATTCCCATGACCCAACAAGCCTTACTTGCTCCCTTTCTTCCCCTCTTAGGTTTGCTTCAGTAGCCTGGTGCCAGGAGATGCCCTCTGGCAATGGGAGCTGAAGGAGAGCAAACACAGCCTCCTTCCCATCCCCCACATGCGTTTAGCCACAAACACACACACACACACACACACACACACACACAGGAGTCTGAGTCACCCAGATCTTCTGTCTTGTCTGTTAAAGGCTGCATATGGGCTAACGTGTGAACAGGACTTACTGCATAGGCGCACTCATTCGGGAAAGCCAGAGACAAGTCAGATGTCTCCTCTTCCCGTGTAAACCACCTTTCCTGCATTGCGGTGTGTGACTAAGCATACTGTACTGACCTGACGGGCGGAAATCTGGGACTGCTCTCCTCACGTTGATGATTAATAAAACACAATTCCCAATGGGTTTGAAGACAGCTTGTTTATTGGCACATACATAGTGTAAAGCATGAAACAGATATGAATATTATTTAGAAGAATACTTAGGAGGAACACCGGAAAGTATGGGTGTCTTGTAAGAAGCCAGTTAACAGAAGAGAAGGAGTTTCATTTTGGTAACTCATAGACCAGCACCCATAAGCCACTTCTCCATTCATCTGATTTCTAAAAAAATTATGATATGCTACAGACTCTCATTTTACATGGATACTTTTATTTTTATTAGACCTTTTGGGCCTTCATACGTATTATTGGATGATATTCCTAGCTAAGTTACTTGTCGTCGTAAGCCTGCTTTTTATTCATATGTCTTAGTTATCACGTGACAAGATCGATAATACTTGGAAGGGGATGGGAATTTACAAAGTATCTGTGCTTTCATGAATTGCATTTTCCCTTTTGGCTTTGGAAGCCTCTAGGTCATTCTGGACTTTGAGTGACATGCGTAACTTCTTATTTAAGACTTCTCTAAATGGCTGGCATAAGAAGAAATAAATAATGGGGTCCAGGCACACATTAGCAGCAGAGAGTAGCAGAGTGAATTCTTTCACATAGAGCAGGGTCCCCTTCGCCTGGCAGCTGTAGTGACCTTCCGTCTGGCTCTTTGTGTAGGGGATTCTGGCAATGTGGTAAGGTACAAAGCAGACAACAAATACAAGCACAATGCTGAATATATTGCGGCTAGACTTCCTTTTGACAGAGATGGAATTCTTTCTGGACTTGAGGTGAGACTTGAAGATCTTCCTTGTGATGGCCGTGTAGAAGATGATTAGCAGAAGAAACACAATCCAGAAAATGCTCACGAAGATATAGTTAGACGCCTTGTGCCACTTCCGCCCCAGCTCGTTTTTGAGTTCCATACACTGTATATTCGTGACCTCCTTGACGCTCTGGTTTGTCAGAATCATGTTTGGGATGGCAAGGAGAAGCATGAACATCCACACAAGCACGGACAGCAGTTTGCTGTAGTTCACCGACTGCACGATAGAGGTCAGAAGGGGCTTCACAATTTTATAGTACCTGTCAAAGCTGATGAGCCCAAAGAACACGATGCTGACATACATATTGACATAGAAGATCACAGCAGAGACCCTGCATACGAACACATTCACCTGCCAGGGACCGAGGCCTGAGTCGCCAAGGACTTTGAAAGGGAAGGTCAGGCCCATGAGAAAGTCAGCCACGACTATGTTCTTGAGATAGATGATAAAACTCTTAGAGCTGGGCACATAAAAGAATATCCATCCTGATATTCCATTGAGGAGGATCCCGGTGATGAAGACCACAGTGTACAGCACGGGAATGATCTGCCGAGTGATCAGGGTGTTCCAGGAGCAGGGCTGGTGTGGAGGTTCTGTGGCTGTGAAGTTGTCCATCTTCTCACTTCCGGTGGCAAAGATCTGGATAGAAAGGCAGGCTAGTTACTTAAAGCACAGTTTATGGCCTTCAAGTCATTTGTGACTGGTATCTAATAAAGTGGAGGGACGTGAGTATGGCGAAACCCAGCAAGATTGTGAACCATTTTTTCCCTCTCTTCAGAGGTTTTTTTTAATCTCCGTTTCCCCCTGTTCAGGGATCTCAGAGGCGTGCTTCATCAATGGAATCCAGGATTCTGAAGAGAGAATTCCAGACACTGAAGGACAGGATAGAAAAAAATAGATATATCAGCCAAAGAAAATGTTATTTTCCAGGTCTTTCCTCTATTGCCATTTTGTAGAATGTGTAGCTTCATTCTTGTCTTATACTTAGGAAATGCAGTCACATCAACTTCCCTTCACTTGCAAGTCTGTGTGACATTTGTTCCCAGGAACAGCCACAGGGGAATGGAGCTGCTTCCCCCCCCCCCCCCCCCCCCCCCCCCCCCCCCCCCGTTTTAGCAGTTCATTTTGGGAGACTGCTGTGTGCGCATTATCTTATAGGGATAGGTTAAGTTTAGCAAAAAGAGAAGTTGAGTTTTACTTTACTTCGCCTAACCTCTTGCTCGCTTCCCAAGCCGTCACTTGCATATCACCTAGGGGATCCTGCTGTATTGAGAACATAGGTTTCATGGCCCCGGAGTCCAACATGATGAGTGGCCTAGGGATCTCTGAGCAGCATGATTATTTATTTGTTAACGTATGCATAATATTCAATGAATTGTGAAGCATGTGAAAACATACTTATTTTCAATATAAGGTCTACAACCTGACTATCTAAGTCATCTGAGAACCTAGCTTCTTTCTTAGTTTATGTATTAACAGTTATCCATCATCACTATTTGTTCTCTCTTACACTGTGAATGCAGAAGCCTGCTTGAGAACAAGGCATAGTGCTCACCTTTATTTACTAGAGCATTCCTGAAAGATCTTGAGGCTGTCTTAATGAAGAGGCTAGGCCTTTCTGTGGGAAGGTTTGGCATGAGCCATGGTCGCATGTAGCAATGCTGATTTAGAATGGCGTACTTGAGGTTCAGCACATGATTCTTCTTGGGCAGGGCTAATAAAACATAACATCTTCTTATATGTATCAAATTCCTATTAAGATATAACACAGGTTAAATATCCCTTTTCTAAAATGTGTGGAACCAAATATTTAAGTTTTGGTATATTTTGTATACGTGCGCCTGTGTATGCATATAAACCATAGGTCAGATATGGCTGAGCATGTCCCTCAGGAGATAGACACTTTTTGGGCTTTTTGAGATTGTCAAGCTGGAACCTGCTAGGAATAGGGTGAATGTCCACTGAGCCCCAGAGATCCACTTTCCTTCACTCGCTAGCGCTGGGATCATTGGTATGCACCGTTACGTTCTTATCTGGATTCTGGGATTTCTTTTTTCTGGCACAGCAAGCATTTTAGTCACTAAACACCCTTCCTAGCGGATACAATTAGTTCACATCTCATATGTATCACATACTCGTAGCCCAAAGGTCATGGGTTGCTTTCAGATCCTCCTATATCCATATCCTCGTGTGATAAGCCCTTTCCTCCTGATTTTTGTTCAGTCCTGACACAGGAACAAACCTGATACTTCCTCCTGCCTTTCTCTAGTCCAAACATGGAAACGTTTTAATCAAAGGTACCTTTGACAAATATTTGTCTTTCACCTGATTAATTTGAAAAGGTTTAATGCTGTGTTTATTGGTCTGTAGAAGTGTGCGTGTGTGTGCTTGTGGAAGCCAGAAAAGGATGTGTGGTTCTTGGCACTGGAGGTGCATGTGTTCCTGAGCTGCCTGATGTGGATGCTTGGAGCTGAACTCTGGTCCTCTGTAGAAACCAGCAAGTGTTCGGAACTATGGAGCCATGGCTCAAGTCCTTTGACTCTTACTTTAGCAGAAAATCATAAAGATGCTCACAATAGTATAGGTGGGAACGGTTCTACATTTTCCAAAGAACATTTTCTTATTTCCTCTTGGTTTCCCTTTAAACAACGTGCCCCCCACTTTTGGTATCATTATTCTATGTAGTCTCCAGGGAATTTTATGTTTCCAGATACCTCATAATACTGCTTTAAAATACTTTTTTGATTATATTCTATACCTCCCAAGTCTGCCCTCAGTTTTCTAGCCTCTTTGGTTACTGTGGAATGCATACATTGACCTATGCAGCCTCTGGAAGGAGGATGACGGGGTAGCCTTCCAGAGCATGCGATAATGAAGACTGGTGGGTGAAATGGCTTGACATGGTGAGGAAAGGGATGGAGAACAGAGAGTGGCATCGGAACAAGCATGAAGACCCGAAAGGTGATAGGACAGTGGGGACACTGGTTACCTAAACATTTTGGGTAAAGCCTCGCCCCAGGAGTCACTATTAACCACCACCATACAGATGAGGTAGCCAGTATTTGCAGTGGTTGAGTTACCAAGGTAGATGGGGTAGGTTATGCAGGTCGAAGAAGTATTTAAACTTAAACCTGTTAAGCTCCAGGTCGGCGCCTTACTTCAGAGACAGTATTGAGGGCCCTCCCCCGCATCCCCTTCGTGTGCGTGTGTGTGCGTGTGTGTGTGTGTGTGTGTGTGTGTGTGTGTGTGTGTGTTTGTGTGTCCCCATGTGTGCTCAAGCTCAGTGGGTCCTTTGGCTTTCCTGGAGTTCTTTCAGGAGACAGCCTTTCTTTTGGAGGAAATAGTGGCTGTTGTGTGCTTGTGTTTTAAAGCTCTTTGGTTTCTCTAGCCATCCTCCAGGTATTACTGTATAGAAAGCCTCAATTTTCTTGACCAGTCTTTATAAATGTCTGTCACTGATGTCCCTTTAACCTTGATTTTGATTCAGCTCCAGTCTCACATGCGGATGTCTCAGACTCTGCTGCAGGAGAGACTTAGCCTGCGGCATAAATTGAGAGTGTCCTAGCAAGCAGGAGCCCAGCGGCTGCTGCTTCTGATCTTTTTCCGGTTTTCTGGGTTGGTAGGTGTGGGTCCCAGATAGCCTAACTTGACTTCTCGAGTTCTTGGCCACTGTGTCTCTCCAGGCAGTGATCCACGTACGCTGATACGACTTGTAATTTGACAAACATCTGCTTCACTCACCACGGGCAACTGTGTTAGTTAGCTCTCACTTGAGAAATTCTTTTCTGCTCCGAGGCTAAATTCCAGACCCTTAGAACTCTTCCACTAAACTTAAACTTGGGTCTGCCGTGACTACATTACAGTTCAGACTTCAGAATTCAGGAAGAGAAATTGCATACAGTCAGTCAACCTTTAATGATATGCGAGACTAGGGATAGGAAGTTCATTAACATGGACAAAAAACTGATGGTGTCCAAACCTGGGGCTGTAATTCAAGCCACTTCCCCAAACACAGTGGAGCTAGCAGGAACATGAAAGTACCACATCCGGCTTATCTGAGAACTTTCTGTGTTCATCATCTTGTGATGGTGCCTGCAGATCATGAAAGATTCTAGTGGAGGAGGGCAGGGTGTGGTGGTGCAGGCACTTGTGCCCCCCAGAGCACGGTCCTGCTGTCCTCCAAACAGGAAACACTAGAGCAGCGGTTCTCAACCTGTGGGTCAAAGCCCCTTTGGGGGTTGTGTATCAGCTATCCTGCATATTTGATATTTACATTATGATTCATAACAATAATGACATTACATTTATGAAGTAGAAGTGAAACGATTTTATGGTTGGGGGTCACCACAACGTGAGGAACTGTATTAAAGGGTTGTATCATTAGAAAGGCTGAGAAGCGCTGCCCTAGAGGCTATGAAATGGCCTCTCTACCCCAAGTCCTATCTAAATAGACTTGCTAGTGCTGCAGTAAAATTTAACCTGCTACTTTTAGAGCAGTCCAGTGTTTCTTAGCTAAGGACTCAACATTTTAGGGATGTCCAGCTCTTGGGTAGTGTCTGTTTTATGCCATTACACGGTCAGCAGCAGCTCTGGCCTCTATCCACTAGGTGGCAGTAGTATTCTGTGGTTGTCTCCAGACTTGGCAGTAGGTAGATGGATACAATGTCCCTCTGATACATGAAGATAATTTAGCCGTCTTTTTGGTGCCAAACCTTGTGCCTTGTGTGTGTGTGTGTGTGTGTGTGTGTGTGTGTGTGTGTGTGTGTATCATACAGTGTTATCACTACAGATGAACACATAATTTACCGCTCTGTTGGAATAATGGACAGGCTATCCAACATAATGATTGAAAGAAAGCATACAGTGACTTTTAGTTAGAAGTGTGGCTCAAGCTCTTAATAGTCTTGATATCGCCATTAGTGCCAAGTGCCTCTCTCTCTCAGCTTCTGAACCTCTAACTTGAGAGCACAGCAGCTACCTCATAGGGTTCCTGCTTCTGTAAGCACCAGACACCTGGCGCTGGCGCTGGCAGCTTGTGAGTCAGCGGGATCATCAGGCCTGGGCATGAGTGAGCTAAGGACAGAATAAGCAGAGCGTCTGGAATGCTTTGTCTCTCAGCCCCTCCGTTCCCTTTCTTCTGCATCTTCACTTAGGCCCACATTCTTTTGCACTGAGACACAGGAGCGTCAGGAAGCGCAGGAGACCATGTGTACAGTGGTCTGAGCTTACCTGGGTGTGTAGCCCAGCATCTCCCTCTCCCCCTGGGAGGGGGTGTATGCTGGGAGGTGATGGCTCGTCCATTCTTGTTACTGGAAGGTAGCCCTCGGGGCACAATACAGAACTTGGTGCTCTTCTTCGGTGGTCAGCGCTACCCTAGTCTTTGATGAGACTGGCAGGGAGCTGTGTAGTCCTGCCTTCAGAGTTTTTTTTACATCTGCTTTAATCTCTCTGGAACTTGTGGGCTAAGCATCCTGGGTCCCTGTTTTGTTTTGTTTTCCCTCTCTTAGAAGTGTTGTTTTGGAATCAGGGCCCTATTCTCTAGAGCTATTCAAGGAAATGAATCTCTGACCTCCTTTGGCATGGAGGAGCTGGTGTTTGCTTTCTCATGGAGTTGCACTGAGACCTTCCACGGTGGACCTTGGGCCATTAGTGGCTATCTTTCAGTTGTATGCGCAGAAAACGGATTTCTCTTTCTGAGAAAGCAGTAGCTTTTTCTCTAGCTGCATAGCAACCACTGACTGCATGCTTGTTTAAGATTCAGGATTAGATCGTCAAAGGGAACAACTCTAAATGCCCAGGAATGACAGTGGGAATGGAAACGCTGCCCAGACACGGTTCCCTGGAAGTTTAACTCTGGACTGTGTGTGCTCTCTCTCTGCTCTGAGTATTGACCAGTGTTACGGGGGGTGGGGTGGGGATCGGTGACTTCTGATTTTAATGGATTGTGTTATGACACTAGCTTGTGAATTCAGCCTTGCTTAGATGAACGCTTTACTAAGTATGTCATGGAGAGTTTGTAGAACTGAAGTGTGGAGGTGTGCAAAGGTGGCACTCAGGGTACACTCAACTCTGTATCTTCTCCCAGCATTCCACTTGGTTTATTATCATATAATCCGTCTTTACAGTAGATTTTCATAGGATCATTTAAGTATCTTAGAAAACAGTCTCCATCTTGCTGTGCTCCGTGGCAGCTGTCAGCTGCTTATCACTGCTGCCTGATAACTCGAGCGTGTGTGTGTGTGTGTGTGTGTGTGTGTGTGTGTATGGAAATACTCAGAATAGCAAGTCCTTCCTTCTGTTGGTAGCTATGGCTGAAATATGTGTTTCATGCTTATGATTTCCTGGGACCCTGTTTTCGGCATGTGCATATGTATACATGTATAGACCTGTATGTGTGTGTATGTGTATGCATGTTTATATGCATGTATGTATTGGGTATGTTTGTAGGAAGGCTGCCTGCACTTACCGCCTTCTCATTTTTCCCTGTAATGCTTTTCTTTCATGCTTTTAGGATCCTACTTTGCCTACGTGCTACTTTCTCTCAAGATATGAGTCTTAGAAAGCCTATAGATCCAAAACTCATATGTGTGTGTACGTGTGCTGACTCTTGTGTCCCTGTGTTCCCGAGGCAGTCAGAGGACAACGTGCTGAAGTTGCCGTCCTTCTGTGCCTCCTGGAGACAGAACTCAGATTTTAGGTTTGGCAGCAAGTACCCTTTACCTGGTGAACCAGGTTCCCAGTGTGAAAACGTAATTCTCTCTTTAAAAAGATTAAAGATTTATGTGCATGGGTGTTTTTACCCGCACACGTCTGAATATCATGTGTGTGTCTGGTGCCCGTGGAGGCCAGAAGAGAATGTCAGGCTTCTAGGAACTGGAGTTGGGGAGCTGTCATGTGGGTGAGGGCAGTGAAGCCTTGGCCCTCTCTCGAAGAGGAGCCAGTATTCTCACCCAATGAGCCACCTCTCTAGCCCCCAATACAGAATTTTTATAGCCACTTTTTTTTAATCATAGATAATTTCACAAATTCTGAATAGGAATTTGTGCCTAGTTTAACTATTTATCCCAAGGTATTATAGGAGAAAAACAGATAAATATTGCCTATGCCTGCAGTTATTACACAGCTGAGGGAGTCTTCCTTCAGGGGGAGTGCTGAGAGTATTGTCTTTTCTGTCTGCACTGCTAAATGTTATTTCAACTAACTTCAGTCCACATGTTGGATAAAGCCACTCTGCGTTCCTTTGTCTGTCTGTCTGTCTGTCTCTCGATGGGATTTTTATCTGTTTCTCACATACTCGTTCCCTGATTAGTTAATTCAGGCAACCAAGCCTCATGGACAAGATTGATTGACCTCTGCATTTTCTTCAGGTGACTCAGGTACCTCTCCAGAAAGAGGACAGAGCACACTGCCAGTGGCATACTTTCCAATAAACCAAGGCTACCTAGCACTTTCAATTTTGTCCCGCCTTTAGGAGATGATAGTAAACAGCATCTCCTAAAAGCTTACTGTGGAAATTCACTGGTCCCCTCAGTTCCAAGACTACTGTCTGCTGCGATCTGTGCACCAGGAACAGAGTTGGTCCAGGAGGTACAAGGCCTCAGCCTCTGGGGTCACCAGAGGTTGCAGAATCCACGGCAGATCCACCTTGGCCCACAGCTCTTCTGTATGCTCCTCACCACTTGAAATGCCATGACTGCGTTGTTTGAAATGTGGTAATGCCATCATTTATAAAGCAAAAATCCCTTGCAAAGATAATCCAGATGATACCAGTTATCCATCCGGCAGCACACTCGGTATTGAGAATGTGGCAGTGGAAGGTGCTGATCTAGTCTACGCCCTCTTGGAGCTGTGGTGGCATTCACTGCCTCTCTCTCCCCTCTTCTGTCCCCTGCATCCACTTCAGTTTACTCTGTAAGCCTGGGTTGTTCTGTCTGTGTCTTGGGAGGCCAGGGGCCGCTGATCTTACACAAGTGTCCACTGCAGTGGAGCTAACCTGGCCTCGATGCTTCCAGTTACTTCCATGTCTTGGCCTATCTTTCATACTCACTACATTCTCTAGCTTGTAGCTGCTGTTCTTTGGAGAACACTTTATTTTATGCACGTACAGTGCTGTTTGCTTTCAAAATGGCTTTTCTGATGAGTGGAATATTCATTTAACTTATCTAATATAAAGTAATGCACAACAAAGAGAGCCCAGGAGCACCCAGCAGGTGAGCCCTGGCAGCCACCTGCAGCCCATCCCTGCTCCCCACTGCTCTTCCATCTTCCACTCTGAGGGAGCCTTGTCCTGAATAAGTATGTGTTTCTCCTCGGCTCCCTTTTTAAAGTAAGTGATTCCGACTCATATGTAAATGACTACTTTTGTAGAAATTGCTCAGGACTTTTAAAGGTAAAGCTTTAAGACTTAGGACTATGTTTCTCAAGTCAGTCACCTTGGAAAGTGAATTGTAACTCTTTGGTAAGAGTAAGCGTTTACCTGTCCTAAGGTGGAGTATTTTAACATGTTTGTTGATGTGTATCAGGAAATATTAAGCAGTGGGTTATTGAAGTACTATTAATAATAGCAAAAGCACAGAACTAGTTCAGATAATTGACAAGAGAGTGCATGGAAAAATGTTTTGTTTTGTTTTGTTTTTCTGTAGAAATTAGAGATTAGATGAATTGCAGCTGTGAACCTTTAAGTCCTTGGGAAGTTTTGGAAGTTGGATGCACTCCTCATTTTGTTGGAAAAAAATAATCTAGGAAGCTTAAATAGATGATTCAAACTGCATACATATCTGCTGTGTACTAGAGCAGAGAGTGGAATAAGGTTGTTGATGCTTAAAAGCCTTAATTAGTTATTGTGTCAGCCAGAATAATCTTTTTCCCTAGTTTGCTCTGTATGGTAACCCTGCAAGTGATTCCTAGCTGTAGCACGAGTGCTGAATGATCTAGAACATCTCAATTTTCTGCAGGAGGCAGACAGATAAGAGAAACTTAGCGTGTTGAGCACATGTGCCATGTAGCTCTGTCCCCCTAGAGGGTCCCTACTGCATCTAACCTGTATATGCTTACTTGGTGGCAAGTGCATAGAGGAGCCCAGTGGGAGTAAGCATGGGGAAAACATGGCCGGTCACTCACTGTGCTAAATTCTTCAGCTTGAGCAGTCTCCACTGTTCTCCTGAGGGTCGGAGGAAGCCCCTACCTTGTCTGCGTGAGTATGGTCAGGCTGCACAGGCCCAAGTGAGGCAGGTTTGTGTATGGCTCTGAAATGCCACAGTTGACCTGTGGCTTGGTGCAGCATGGGGTGGGGGAGGGTTGAAAAAGCAAAGGAGTAGATACTCATGCCTTGGGTAAACCAGTAGGGTTGTTTTGTCTTATTTTGTTTTATTTTGTTTTTGTGGATTTTATTAGCTACTTAGATGTTTTTGGTCCCATGAAATTCAAAATAAAAATGCAAAAGGTTTTGGTCCTAGAAACAAAAATTCAAAATAAAACGCAGAAGCTTAATCTTCTGGCTCCCTTCTCAAGGCTCTGTCATTTTGTGCCAGGCTGAATGGAGGACATTTACGTTTCATTCCTGTCTCACAGTCCTGAAGGTTCTGGGTCTCTGTGAATTTTCAGGGGCCACGGGTAGGGCCTGGCAAGAATGACCCCCTGACTTTGTCAGACACTACAAAGGAGTAGCATGAATAACTGGCAGACTGGACATTCATGTCAGTCTAGCAAGAGGAAATCTAAAAAGAGCAAAGATTCACTTGCGGCAAAGGTAATTGGAGCCCTGATCTCTGCCTGGGATTGTCTCTGGTTTTACGGTAGCTGCAGAGTGCTGATCTCAGGCCAAATGACACGCTCTCAGAAGCTGTTTCTCTGTGAAGGCTGCAGCAGGCACACTCCTACTTGTACACTCCAGCACTTCACCAGGTGTATTTTCTTTTAGTGTCTCTTAATCATCTAAAGTAACAGGGCTGAAGAGATAGCCCAGTGGTTTATAGCTCGTACAGACACCTGGGCTCTGTTCCCAGCACCCACAAGGTAGCTCACAGCCATCAATAAATTCCAGTTCCAGGGTATCCAACTCTTTCTTCTGATGTCAGAGGGCACCAGTGCACAGGAGGTGCACATACGTGCATACAAGCAAAACATTTATACATATAACATATAAAATAAATACATTGATAAAATGATATTTCCAACCTCTCCCCATTTGTATGTCTACCATTGTCCTGAAGGCAAGCCCCCTGAGGGCAGGGCTTACTGCTGCCCTCTGCTCTAGGGAGGCTCAGAGTTGTGTGCTGACAAGCAGCAGGAGCAGCAGCAGCAGCAGCAGCAGCTCAGGGTTCACTGACTTTTGGATGAATGTGTTCACATAGCTCTAGGCCAGTTAAGAATCTGTAGAGTTTTCAAATATGTTCTTTTGTAAATTGTCACATTGTAAGTAAGACAAATTATGTAGACGGCTTTGGCCGCAAGGCTGGAATAATCATGGCTCATGGTTAATTATGAGCTCTCAGCTCTCAGGGGTCAAGCATGGGTGACTTTTTAAAAATTTACTTTATTATTAATTATTATCTCCTTCAGTTGTAGCAACACATAAAGCCAGTGCTGTGACTGAGAGTGTGCACAAGCTGTAAGCTTTTATGATTTTTGTATGATCATTCTGGCACATGCATATGTGTAAATAGATAAAATCTTATTTTATGTGTGCAGTTTGAACCCCTCTTGCCTCAAATGCTTGGGATCAGAAGTGTTTCAGATTTCAGTGTGCTTGAGAGTTTTTTTTTTTTGAATGTGTACATAAACTTTACTGGTGAGGTGTAGCTATGCCAAAAATCTAAATGCTCGCTAAGTTTCAATTTGATAGCACTTTGAATTTCTTCTGATTGTTGACGTAGGAACTCGTATCTGTATTCCTGCACATTATTCATGGTGTAACTGTGGTTCTTAACCACAGTTCCTTTATTCAGTTTCTTTTAGAGAACGGAATTATAGAAATTATGATTTAATGTCACGAGTCACAACTTCCTGATCCTGAGACAGGGCACCAGTAACAATGTGCTTTTAACATGGTAAAATGAACCCCTAGGCTTAGAAGGTTCTATGTGAATGCATATTCTCCAAGCAACTAGCCTATTAAATATGAATAAAAATCTATTTAAACGTTAAGACATGAGGAATTCAGTGTAACAGAACGTAAGTTGTATGTGGAACTTTAACACCGCATTGCTGTCCTTTAAGAAGATACTCTTGGTTGTCAGCTCAGTCTCTGTGAGCTCTGGTGAGCCCAGGTTAGCTGATGCTGTGGGCTTTCTTGTGGTGTCCTTGACCCAGCTGGCTCCTACAATCCTTCCCTCCCATCTTCTGCAGAATTCCCCAAGCTCTACCTAATGTAAACATTAGGTATGCTGTGGGTCTCTGTATCTATTTCCATCACTTGCTGGGTGAAGCCTCTCTCATGACAATGGGCTGGGCCCCAATCTATGAGTACAGCAGAATATCATTGAGAATCATTTTTTTATCCTAGGTTTTATCCCTGGGTCCTGGCTTTCAGGCAGTGTCAGGGGTAGGCACTCTCTCCTGGCATGGGTCTCAAACTGGACCAGTCATTGGTTGGCAGCTCCCACAAATTCTGTGCCACCTTTACCCCTGCACATCTTGCACGCAGGAGAGATTATAGGTAGAAGGGATTGTGCCTGGGTTGGCGTCCCAGGACCACCACTGGAAGTCATGGCTGGTTACAGGAGATGGCTGGTTCAGGCTCCCTATCACTAAGAGTCTTAGCAGGGGTCACCCTCATAGATTCTCGTGAGTCTCCATGACACTAGGTTTCTAACTTGCCTTGAGATGCCCCAATTCCAGTTGTCTCTCCTAGTACTCTCTCCCTCCATGCCCGCCACCCAACCCCTCCTCTTCCCTTCCCAGCTCCCCTGCAGGCACAACTGGGCTGCGTTGTCTAGCCTTAGTAGGAGAGGAGGTGCCAGGTCTTACTGCAGTGTGATATGCCATGGCATGCTCCTCTCATCTGATTATTTGCCATTCCTTAGCCAAGACAGCATTCTGTAGCAGCATATATTGGTCCATGGCTCTGAGAACTGCCTGCTTTTTGTGGGCCATGAATTAAACAGATGTGCAAAACTACAGCATAGTGCCACTTACCTATATAAGCTCTTTTTGAACTCATGCTATTTAGGTTAATATTTTAAGGTCTTTTAAATTGCCTTTAAGTGAATATTTTAGACCTTTTCCCGGCTTTCCTTTACAACCCAGTACTATGGATGGGCATATCAATGGAAGCTCTTTAAGAGTCGTTCATGACCTTGAAGAGCGAAGGGTAATCCTAAAGAAGAAAAGTTTGAGCACTCTGGCTAAAGGGTATTTAACTGTGATTTCTAATAAAAGAATTTAAAATTCTGTTTAGTTCGTTAGTTTTAATACTATAGCTTCCAATCTGTGTATATTGAGCAATATAAATACCAAAAGACTGATGAAGTAATTAAAAAACATGGAAAGTGTCTCAGTACACACACACACACACACACACACACACACACACACACACACACACACACATTTGGCAAGCACGTGAATCAATGCAGTTAACTCTTGTGTCTGTCTTTGTGCATACCGGCCTAACTATGGAATTCAGGCTGGTAAGGAATGGCTGGATTCTATAGAGTGCCGGGGGGCACTTGGTGGACCTGGTAGATAGTTATTTGCTGCCCGTGCTTTGATACAATGTTCACTTTTCTGTAGGGGTGAATGTGCTTTGTAAGTTGCTACTTAAGGTATCCTTTCTCCTGAGTTTCAAGAGTGACTTTGTAGCTTTCTCAGTTTTGGATTACAGGTTGAGTCGTTTTGAGTTGGTTTTGCTCTGACATCACTACCTCTCACTTACTGAGATACTGGTGCAGAAGATGGGAAAAGAATTAAATTTTTACTGAACAGCACTATGGGCCAGATACATAAGCCTTAGTATTTTCTTATTGTTGATATTTATTTGTTTAGGTGCTGGGATAGAGGAGAAGCCGGTTAAGAAGTTAAAAACCCAAATGAATAATGTTATTCAAGATCTCAGTATATCTGATTTAGCTGTTTATATGCAAAGCTTGCTTCCCTTTTTTTTTTTTTGACTCTAATAATATTGACTATATTCTATAGCGCAATTACTGCCCTTGTTATATAAAAGGGCTAAGCAGTTCTGCACAGTTTTGCATTTCTCTTCTCTTCATGCATGAATTACAATTTTTATTCGTCATAGTTGTTGTATGCTAGAGACAAGGCAATGGATGTGGAGCCAGATGGTTGGTTCCTCGGGGTATTAGTCTTGCCCTTTAGACAAATCACCTCGTCCTAGGAACTTGCTAAACTCATTTTCACATTGGTAAGACAGAGCTAGGAAGAGATTTCCCCGGGGTCCCCTGGCTGGATCATCCAGTGATCTGACAATCCGACAGCATGTGTGTGACGTTTTAAAGGTGGAGGGCAGTCACCTCTGAGCTCCATGCATGGAACTGTTAGCTAGAAAGCCTCCCTGTCATATAAAACCATGACATGATGTCATGGCGTCTCGCTGCTCTTGTGCACGTGGTATGCGCTAAAGGCGGAGAAGGGTCTTCTCTCTTATTAGGAAGAGCGATCAAATTACAGGTATTTTATACCCCCATGACAATTTCTAGTGACTAGCTGATATCTTAAAGTTATCAGTATATAGTAAATGCTGAATTAATTACTTTTAAACTTTCTTCAGCATGAGGACATGCTGTGGTTGAGTCTTGAAACCTCTCCATTCAGTTGCAGGTTTACAATTTTTCCATCAAATGGGGCTTTTTAACCGATCAGTCTTTAGGTAGCTGAATAAATAAACTAGAGTTTACCATAAGCACATTTTATGTTAGAAAAGTATTAGTCAGGCTTCATTTAAGTTACTTTACAACTTACAGAAAAATAGACTATAGATTGAGCTTTGTAAGTATATCCTTCGTCCTCCCCACTCATGAATTGAAACGAAAACAACTCTACGTGTTTGTTAAGCCTTAGAGGAAGAAATCAGAACTTAGGAATCAAGGAAATGAGAACATAAACCCCAGGACACAAGCACCACGAGGCCAATTCAATTCCTGTTTTTGTCTTTTGAAATTAAGATGTGACTTACCATTACGTCCACATCAGCAGCCCAGGCATTAGTGTTTCGGGAGGACCGTAAGGAGCCCCTTACACGAAGTCCTTCGCGGCTGGCTTCAGCTCTGCTGGGGTCGTGGCCTGCATGCTCTGCAGTTGTTTTCTTTCCTGAGCATTTTAGTTATTGGACCGCCTTTGCTCTGAGGGTTTCGTCATAACCCAGCTGCACTTGTCCACTTTACAGTATCAGATAACTCCTTTTAACCCCATCTCTGCTACTGCACATTACCGTCCTACATTAGCTTCACAGCTTGCTTAAAAGAGGAATTCCCAATTCCTACTCCGTGAGCCCACAGAAGAAAATCATGCTTCATTACCTTGTTGAACATAGGAAAAGTCCAATCTCACCTATAAATGTAGTGTTCCATTCATCACATAGGACCACTTCAGAGACTGAAAGTGCAGAAAGCTACCCTACTTTGGAACTACAGATAGTCTTTTGCTATACCCTGACTTGGATGGAATTTTCCTACTTACCAATTCTTCTGGTCTTCACAGTTCCCGTAGGTAAGATTGGTTCTGCGACTGAGTGTAACATCTGACTGGTACTAAGGGAAGTGCACTTTGCTTTTTAGCCTGGCCTGTTCACGTTGACAAGTGGGAAATGCTGCATTAGGTCTCAAACCAAAACATTTAAAGTGTACCCTCTGAAGTGTTGACAGCTTGCCAAATTCTTGAGCATCGAACAGTACAGATTTCCACCAGCTTTTGGAGGCCGGCTCTAGTTTGTGCTTATATAAGTTGGAGCTGATGTAGATTTGCTAAGGGTTACAAATTGTCAAGGCCTGACCAAGGGTAAACAGCATGAAGGGGTGTGTGAAGAGGGAGAGGAACCCAGCCGGCAGGAGGATGGATTGTTCCCATGTCTAGCCATGACCTTTTGTGTGAAGCTGCAGTAATAATAGCTACAGTGTTCTGTTTGGATGCATTTTGAAGTTTTGTTTCACATGGTTTTAACTAGCTAAGGTTTTTTTTTTTTTCAGTTTTTTTTTTTCTTGAAGACTGAACATTTATCTGAGAGTAACGCACACCTGTGTGCTTCTACTGTCGTGGGAGGCTGTACGTGTGGGTGTCCACAGGAGCCGGCCCTGTACTGACAACGCAGGAACAGATGTAGCAGAGAGTGGTTAAAGGGATGCCAGCGGGCTGGAGAGATGGCTCAGTGGTTAAGAGCACCGACTGCTCTTCTGAAGGTCCTGAGTTCAAATCCCAGCAACTACATGTTGGCTCACAACCATCCATAAGGAGAGATCTGACTTCCTCTTCTGGAGGGTCTGAAGACAGCTACATTGTAGACATAGAATAAATAAATAAAATCTTAAAAAAAAAAATAAAAGGATGCCAGCCAGCCTCCTCTTTTTGGGACACGGATGCCCCTGTCCTAACGGAGGGTGGGATGCTGATTGGGCCCAGTCTGCACCAACCTTTAGTGGTGTGTAGGAACTTCTGACCTTTCTCCAGTTTTTCAATACAACTCTGGTCTGATTTTGGACAGCCCTGTTTCCATCTTGGTCTGCTAACTGACCTGTTTCTGGGTACTGAACCAGTTGTGCCCATGGGTTTTTTTGCTCTGTGGTTGTACTCTGGATTAACACAATACCACGCCATCTCTCTGCACTAGTGTGCCCAGGACTCTCCTTGTGCTTGGGTCAACTTTGAAGGCTTCCTTCCACCCAGCACTGGACCTGGTGCACTTCCTTTGGTCTTTCTTAGATTTCTCGGTTTTTCATTTCACCATTTCCCCCTTTCCACCCGCCTCTGTCTTGCCGAAGCAAAAGTAAAAGTTCCTCAAACTCTCATATCTCCTAAGCAACCATCAAACTGTCCTTCTAACACCCTTTCCAGCTGCATTAGAACATAGTTCCTGTGTGCTGCCTTCACTTCCCCTCTACCTTGGAATCTATTTTCCTGTGTGATTTCTTGGAAAAACTGCACAAGTCCATCCCCATTGCCCATTGCTCAGCCTACTAGTTGTTTTCAAAGATACTTACTTTAAGGCAGCATTTATTTTTTAATTGTGAAAGTGAACACCAATGTTCCGTCTTGACCTGTTTTAGTTTCTGAAATGACCCTGCTGTGAGTATCAGGCTCACCTGGACTTCCTCTGTGAGCTCGGCAGCCTCAGAGCTTGCAGTCCTTGTGTCTTTGAACTCCTGGATGAAGTTAGGCGTGCACCCCGCACCTGGCCTTTGGTTTTTAAATAGTGTCTCTCAGAGTTGAGCCCAAAGACCTCATCCTGCCTCAGCCTCTCCAGTGCTGGGATTATAGGTTTAAGCAACCACACTCAATCTCTTGACCACTTCTAAGGGATGGTTCAGTGACATATGTGTTACTTCATTGTCACGAAACCATTACCCCCATCATTCTCAGAAATCTGTTCATCTTGCAAAACTGAAACTCTATCAGAATTACAAAACCATCTCGTAGTCTCTGGAAACTGGCACCCTGCTTCCTATCCGTGTGGATTTGACTTCAGTAGGTACTTTAGCCATGTGTAATCACTTAGCTCTTTCACGGCTCGCTTATTTCAGTTAGTATATTATGATTTGGGTTCATAACATGCTGAAGCTTGTGACAGAACTACATTTCCCTTTTAGGCTGGATAATTGTGGCATCACATGTACAGACCATGTACACACTCACTATGGAGAGCTTTGTGCTTTCCATAGATACGTGGTCACTTGTCCCTTTCGAGTCCCGTGTATCCATCCTGAGGCCATTAGTGTGTGAATACTGAAGATCCAGGTTTTAAGTGTTTTCGTGCACAGTAATCTCCCCTTAGTAGTGGTTTAAATATTAAATGGGAAAGTCTACAAGTAAGTATTTCATAAGTGGGACTGATAGTGTTCTCAGTGTATCACCTTAAACGTTAAGTGCTTAATCTCATCCCCAGCAAACACAAAAAAAAGCATCGAGACAAAGTTTATCTTTTCAGTAGCATTGAGATAATGCCAGGACTCTAACAGGCTTGCCTCCAGTCTGTAGAAGTGCTACCTCCAGACGCAGCTTGGACCCACTATGGAAGAAGTTTCCCCCGTCTCTTATCTCCACCTACAGGGTAACTCTGTCTTCACAGCAACAGCAAGCAAAAGCTGCTTATCTCTGCCTCCTCCTAGCCAGCCAGCTAACGTTTCCTCACTACCTTCTGAACACTGGCGTCTTCAGGGCCCTCGGGTGCTACCACAGCTGCTGTTTCTTGCTTTCTCCTACCTAGATCTTGAGCTAGGAGGGCAGGCATGGTCTGGGGGGCTTTGATCTCTGTTGGTTTCCAGGGTTGTTGTTGTTGTTGTTGTTGTTTTTTTTTTTTTTTTTTAAGTGCACAGAATTAAAAGAATATAAATGTTTAAAACATCCATTTTCTTTTCCACATTACTTGTAATATGTATTTTGTAAGTGATATGTCTGTTGTTTGTTTCTCTTTCATGTTACCGTATGTATTTGTGAAAGCCACAATGAGACTGGATATGATCACTTATTTCTGAAGTCTGATGACCTATGGCATAAAACATAGCTTTTTTTTTTTTTTTTTTTTTTTTTTTTTTAAAATAATACTTGTGTGAAATGCAGCAGCTGCTTTGTTCACCTGGCACCTACTAACTACTAGAAGGTGCCCAGACAGATAGAAATCCTTGAGCAAAATACATATATATTTATTAAGACAAGGAGCTTGGAGTGTGTGGCTCCAACTTGGTTTACTTTTATTGGATTAGATAGAGATGCATTGCAGGAAGAAGCCAGCCACTCGTGAACATGCATGGAGAAAAGTGGGCATTGAGAATTCCTGTTCATAATTGTTTTATATTTTGTAAACTGAAAGGAGAACTGATAGGGTGTGAGAGCAGAATTTATTTATTTATTTGAACTTCATTAAAGTTCAAAGCTCTGTGTCTAAGGAATTTCACTGACCCAGAACAGGACATGAGCTCTGCCCAGTGAGGTAATGCCATTGTCTGGGATTGACAATCCAGCATCAAATAAAATTGGCTGGCTTACATGAGGAGACACGGAGTGTCCAGCTTTCAACATTACCATATGACCTGGAACCAACAAATACTGGCCATGAGATACATGCAGCCTGGATGGGAGAGGTTGGACCTGCCTACTAGAGAGTACATTTCTTCATACTAATTTAGGGTGCAACTCTTATTACTATGCCCAACTTGATCCAATCTGTATTTTATATTTAGCCATCACTGCACTAACTCCCATCCCAGTAGACTCCCTTTTCACCCCCACTCCCACAATAGAGTAGAACAGTCATATCATGAAGTACGCATTTTATATGGGTTAGGCTATTCCTCATTTCCAAACACACCATGCATCCTGCTGCTTCTGGTCTTGTACCTTCACCTACAAAAGGTCTGTTCCTCACCTGTTGAAGTCTTATGTAT